>LCTX01001783.1:16731-33220 GCA_002233555.1 Limonomyces culmigenus | reverse complement strand
AGCACCGGCGCAGATGCGCCGACACGCCGCGAGAGCTGGCCTGGGTGCTGCAGTGGGTTGATCAGGAGCGTCGTGAGCAACGGGTAGGTCGTCCCGAAGATGCAGCCGTAGTTGAAGTCCGGGTCGTCCGTCACCGCGAGCGCGAGCGTCGTAAGGGTTGGCGCACAAAGTTTGCACAGGTCCGCCATCGCGCGCTCGGCCCACACGCTCGGGCGCACGCCAGCGTCCTCGTCGTCATCCTCCGCGTCCTGGGGCGTAGACCACAGACCACTCAACCAGCCCTTCGATGCAGTCTGCCTCCGCGGCTTGGCGCCGACGGAGATGGCAATGTGGAGGCTCGTGACGTGATGCGGGACCCCGCCGGGCGTGCCTTGCAGTTGCAGCGTGCGCGCGAGAGACCGCAGTCCGCGCACGGACTCCACCAGCACGTCATCGAACCGGTAGGGCTCGGCGACGGCGGCGAACGTGCGGCTCACCGCGCGCAGCGCGCACGCCGTGCGCCCGCCGTCGGCGCACGCGAACGCGAAGATCGCGTCCAGAAGCTCGGTAGGCAGAGCCATCCGGGTGGGTGTGGCGCGGTGATGGGGCGCGGGGAGGAGTGGGTCTGACTGACGCAATGTGGTAAGTAGGGGCTTCAGCTTTGGTCTTAGGGGGGCAGGCACCGAGGGGCGAGGGGCGGGAGGACCTGGAGTGGGTGCGCTGAGACCGCTGTGGCTGTAGGAGAATAAGGACCGGCGGAGGCGTGCTGGCGATGCGTTGGAAGGCAGGCGCAAACGACACAGCCACGCGGTGCGTCATGGCCGCCCTCGCGCCGCTCGTGCGCCACAGACTGCGGGTGGCCCGGGTCGCCGTGTGGCTCGGGATCCGTCGAGCCGCCACCCGGCCCTCCTTTCTAATCTAACCTCGATGTCGTCCGCCACGCGCCGCAACCCGCGCACGAACCCCGCGAACGATGGCTCGCGCACGCTCACCATGCGCGACGACCAGCCGCGCGAGGGCGACCCGGGCGCGGGCGGCTCGGGCTCGGGCGCCGGCGAGATCGGAGTGCTGCACCTCGCGGGAGGCGCGCGCCAGGCGCAGGGCCGGCGGGTGATGTGGACCGACGAGACCGTCGACAACGAGGGTGCGGGGCGGAAGAAGTCGAAGAGTGCGTCTGTCTGTTGCCCGCCAGCCAGGATCGCATCTGACGGCGCCGCAGTCTGCTGCATCTACCGCAAGCCGCGGGCGTTCGACGAGTCGTCGTCGGAGGACGACTCGTCTGACGAGGATTCAGGGCCTGAGGATCACGGCGCGCAGCCCGCGGGTGGGAGGCGGCCACATCGGCATCATCATCACCTGCACCAGCATCCGGAGGGCGAGACGTGTCCGACAGAGGGCCTGCCGACGATCGCGCAGCTCGAGGGGAAGCCCGAGCCAAATGCGTACGAACGACCGGCGGGGAAGGGAAAGGGGAAGGCGACATGACCGAGCATGTGTTTCATCCCCTCAGCGATGGTGCGTTGGAAATGTCATGACGCAGATGTACTGGTGTTGACATCCTCCCAGACAGGTTGTGCTATGAGATCTCTCATCTCTCATCTGTGTTTACCACCAGCACGCGTGTCCTCCCCTCAAATTCCTCCCGGCCGATATCGTCTGATATAGATCGTCTCATACCAGAGCACTCTCGCCTCCCATCTCCACTTTCATCTCGAGGGGGGATGAGTGTCATTCCCTCACGCTGCACCCGGTTAGTCTGCGTGGCTCGACCTTGGTGTCTGGCGTCGCTCGCGGCTCCTGGCCACGAAGCCACCCGGTCGATAACTTCGTTTCTCTCACCCACGTCCTGATGTCGTACCAGCCAAATCATCCACTACTATCGAGCATCTCTCTTATGTGTCGATTCTATACCACACTCATGATAGACTTGTTTCCATCCTCTCTGTAATGATATTACATGCGACCCTCGCTGGATTGCGCACGACGCGGAGGAGACGCTCTCCTCCTGAGGCCGAAACGGACGTGTTCGAGGAATACTGCAAGCCCTGCCAACACCGCTCGCCGGTAAAGCACAGTCCCAGGGCTGACAAAGACTGACGCCGTTTGGCGTCGTTCATCTTCATGTTGTAGACACACGTGATCTGCAGGCTTCTTTCTGTTGACGATCATCGTACGTACCACGCGTCGCGGTCGTCTCTCGTCTGCGTCGTGCTGTCTCAACGCTGGTCCCACCAACACGCATCTCCCTCGAGGCACGGACACGTCCCGCTGACGCGTATCTCCTTCCTTCGCCTCTCTGCGTCTTCTCCCTTCATGCCCGTGTGAGGAAAGATCCGCGCTCACATCTACACGGGACAAGCTGCATACGACTCAGATGGCGAGCACGAGGACGAATCCACGGAGTTGGTGGAGTACGACATCCAGCCAAGCGTCGACGGAGATGGCGTGCCTTGTGTAAGCTGCTGGATACCCCCGGCCACAGGCGAGGTGAGCTCGCTCGCATCTGCAGGGATACACAACTTTGACATGTGTATCAGCCTTTCTACATTGTATGGATCGATGACAGCGTTCCTCGCGGCGCTTCGGTAGGCGACGTGACTCTTGACGGTCAACGACTTCCAGACCAGTACTTTGTCTATCCCGATAGCGGTCCGTTCGAGAGGAAGACTAATGGGGCGACTGTCGACCAGGCCATGGGTCCTGGAGGGTTTCTTCAGCCGTTAGTTTTTGATCATGTGAAGCTGGTTGGCACGTACTTTGGTGGTACTAGCTGATGTGCATCAGACATTTTCTCCTTCTAGATGATGACGAGGCAGGGCCGGGATCCGCGGGAATAGGCGAGATTACCATTCTTCTATCGAGGATCACCATATTAGGAGAAAGCAAGGAGGAAGACCTCGAGGAGGAAGTGCCATTCGTCCCACAAACCACGGTCCATGAGCGCTCCAAGAAGGCAGGCTCACACAGCATCCAGTGTGCCATCCTGACGACTGCTCGATGCCTGACCCAGCTCACATAGACACAGGTTTGGCTCCGCCGCTGTCAAGTCATACCCCACGTTCTCTCTCGATTGGGACCCGGAAGACTCGGAGCCGATGGTGAGATTCGTGTTCCGCTATCAGTCGCTAGGTGCGTGCACGTGCGCGCGCATATGCGCTAGCGCGGTCATCTTGAGTACCTTCTTTTCTAGAACTCCTCAAGGCCAACGGGATCATGCCCATAGAGGTCAATAAAGATGTTCCTGCTCCCGATGCAGAGCCACTTATCGTGGGCACCGAAAGCACCGAAGCAGAGGACGAGCTAGAAGAGCTCCGCGCGAGACAGGTGCGTCTTGCTCTCGACTAAGACATCGCGTCAATTGAGTGCTCCTCCAGAGGCGTCTCGATTCCGAGGCCCAAGCGACCATAGAGAAAATCGCAAGACTGGAGGGCGCGTCGTCTCGAAGAGGAACAGTAAAGCGAGAGATGAAGACTCCCCCAGCCACACGAACAGGTCCTCGCCGTCGAGAGAAGCGGGCGAAATGGGAGCACCAGCCAAATCCAGAGGACGTGATCTGTCTCGACCCGGACTGAGGTGCGACGAAGACTGCGTTAAGGCGTCACCACCCATGCGTAGTGCCTAGTAAGGATTTTGCTATCGAGCTGATGATTCTGCGCCCTTCCCAAGCATACTAGTCACGGGGTTCTACTATAGACGATGAGTGCTTTGGACGTGTATGGCGCATGTCTCGCGCAAACACCAACATCATTATAAGCCTACAATCCTAACTCGAGAATCACATGCATCACGACCAGATCTATGCTCCCTACCTCCGCTTTGGTCCCCGCTCCCGTATTACTGATTCTCCTCGGCCTAATCCTCGGCATCAGGTGTGCCCAGCGCCCTATAGAGGTGGTTTTCGAACGTCAAGGCCACATATCTCCTGCTGAGAATGGGAGAGGGAGCGGGGAGCGCGTGCGAGTGGCTGGGCAGGGTCTCCAGTGCAGCCGACTCGAAGGGCGCTTGGTCTGTGTGGGCGGACATAGGACTGGTGATTCCAACATCCTATTCCACGACAGTTCAGCGTTTATCAGACCACCTGGCCGGGATGCACGTACCCACGAGCGTTCCCCGTAACCGAAACCAACAGTTGCGCTAACAAAGAGTGCCAACAGCGCCCACAGCACAATCGCCACGGCCATGGCCCTGAGGAAGCGGGATGCTGCGCGGGCGCCGCTTGGCGGCTGAGATGTCCCAAGGAGCGGCCGCAGACTGCTGTACGTGCGCTCGTACGCGGGCGGCGGGGGCGGGAGTGCTGCCTCCGCCTCGTGAGGGAGTGGAGGTTTGCGCTCCGGCGAGTGGTTGTCTGCGATGAGCATCGTGGGGTACGTTCGGGTCGGGTCGGCGCGCCTTGTCCATCGTGCGGTTATCAAGAAGACAAGCTGCGCAGACCCGCAGCAGCGGTCCGCAGCGAGAGTGCCTACGTGTGATCGCTGACGGCATGAGGTGCGTATTCGGGGACCCGCACCAGCCGATTCGTCATGTCCGGTATCAAAGCGAGGTAGGTGAATAGATGTCAGAATTGAATGGGACCATGCTGAGAAAGTCCAACATGTGGCACCCTCGTATGGCAAATTCTGCGCGGAGGCCACCAGGTGCGCCGTCAGCCCAAAGCAGGCCAAACGTGTCTGACATCTGTCCATTTTGGACGGTCAGTGAGGTGCATGATTTGTGATATCTGGTGATCGTCTAACGTGCAACAATAGGCCAGATGAAGAGATGCGTCGGCCTTTGAATTCGAAAGAGGGGACATCAGGGCGTGACGTCACGTTCACGTGTCTCCCGGCGAACTTGACTTACGACCATATTTTGCCCTCGCCGCCGCGCGTCGTCTCTGCACTGCTACACCTTCACACGAGTCTGACAGTGATCTCACCTGTGATGTGAGCTTCCACAGGAGCGTGAGGCTTGTTGGTATCGGATAACATGAGTCGCTTGCCGTACCGTCGTGCATGCGCAGCGAACCTCGTTCCTCGTCTCTGCATGCGTGACTCATGACCTGCTCCTGTTGACCTCTGAGATGTCGCTTGGACTTTCGTGCTGCAGACATCGAATGTACGTTCTCGCGCAGGGCTGGGTGGAACGTGCTGTCCTCGCGCGTATGAGCTTGGGCGCGGTGGTGGCTCCATTGTGAACACTCTGGCTGCGGATGGGACATATGTCTCTGATGTACTACAAGGTCCCGAAGCCTGGCCCATGCCACGCGAATCTATGCGCATCCTGCCTCTAGGCGCCTATGACACCGTGCACTGGCATTGGTTGCTGCGACATCGAGTGCATGAGCATGGCTCTAAGCGAGGGTGCCCCGGGCGTACCTGGACGTGCACCGGGAGGTCCTGAAGCCCAAGGCGATGCAATGCGACTCACAGAGGCCGGCGCCGAACCAGCCGGCGTCGCAGAGGACGCGCGCCTCGAGTCGCACGGGCGCCGCGAGCGTCGCGGAGGCGGAGGCGAGGATGGCGAAGATTAGGGGCAGGTGCATGCTGGGCTGGGTGGGGATGGCAACATCCTAGGAAGGCCGCCAACGCATCACGTGGCAGGCCGTTACCAAAGATGGGAATTCACGCCACAGGTTGAGCCGCTCTTCCTCGACCACGTCCCTCGCAAACGCTTGGCTCACATCTGGCAAAGCTGCGCAGCCAAGATATGCTGCATATGGATATGCGATATGTACAGTAGATTATTATGCATGGTTTACTGATCAAAACTCGTCCAAAGTCTCCTCAACATCATTCCAGTCGTCCTCCTCGCCCTCGTTCGAGGTGACGTATATAATCTGAGGTCTTGGATCAGCAGAAGCTCGTGAACTAATGTAAATGTATTACCCTGTGAGTTGTGGTTACTTTCTTGGGACCTACGTGCCCGTTCTTCGCGTGTTCGGCAAGCTCAATCAATCGAGCTCTCTTCTCCATCACAAAGGGCTGCGTTTTTGATTTTGTGCTTTTCTTCGCTTTTTTCTGCTTGTCGGCGCTTGCTGCTTTTTTCGCGTTGAGCGGCTAGAGAGCCAAGCAGGAAAAAAGCAGAAAAGCAGGAAAAGCAGGAAAAGCAGCCAGGAATGTCAAACAGCTGATTATCCACCTATATACTCTGCGACTCGCCCTGACGCACAGGATGTGCGGATCCCGCTTTGCACACCTATCCATTCGCGGGCACAGGCGCGCGACGTAGGGCGGACACACACGGGTGGCCACTCGTTCAACTATCCGCCGTGTTCGAGTGATCACCCAACTTTGACCGGCGCAAGGTGCGCGGGCTTGCCACGGCGCTTCTGAGCGTCCCGTCTGCGCCCGGACAAGGCGGGAACGCTCGAGCAGGCAGGCAGCGGGTCGCTGTACAACGTGTTCGTCGCGAACGTGCACATCGGCAAGGCGCTCCCCACGAGCTGGCAGGTCAAGAAGCCCGGCAAGCTCAGCAAGATCGAGCCGACCGTACTCTCGCCAGAACTTTATCGAGCCGCGCCGCCTCCACCTCCACCGCGCGCTACTTGTCGAGTGCAACGTCGACTGCTGCCAGGTACTCGGCCACGGCAATCTTCAGCCGCTCTACGTCGCCCGCCGCCTGCGCGTGCATGTCAGCTCGAGCAGGAACAGGAAGGGAAAAGGATGTACGTAAACGGCATCGGAGCCCTCGAACTACGCACCGAGCCCGACTTCGGGCGCTCCTGCCCGGCCCTATACATACGCACGAGCATCCTCGCGCCTACGAGTGCCGCGCTGCCCGAGAGCGACCTGCCTGGCTCGTACACGTCGCTCGCGAGCGTGACGGAGCGCGCCGCGTTCGCGCCGTCGTACGTCGCGCACAACGGTGTTGGTGGACCTACGCATAGAGCGGCAGTCGTTTAGGGAATGTATTTTGATAGTGGGGAGAACACGCCTGGGTGTAATGTCAGCATGGATTCGAGGATGAGAAGAGCGGAGAAGTCGACGAACATGTGCTACCTAACGTACTACCACCGCGACAGCCAAATCTAGAGACCAGACGTGAGCCCTAGGATGTATAGATGGGCCAAGTCTAACCTTCTTGCTCAATTACGGCAGACGTTCAGTCAAGCTGAACGAAGAGGACGTCGCGCGACGGCGAGAAGGAAGAAGTGGAACCATCACGTGCGCGTCCTCTGCTCTTCTTCGCCCAACTCCGTGTGCGCACCTCGACTCACCCTCAGCCTGTCTCGTCGCCTACTATCTCAGCGGTCGATACTGGCTAAATTTCGGATGGAAGACTCTCAAGATTCACTATGGCCCTCGCCGCCGTACCTTGTCGCGAGCCCTGGAGGCGCCAACCACTGGACCTGACACAGGTACGAGTCGCACTCGCTGGAGTCTACAGGTGTACTTATCATGATACAAATAGTAAACTTCCAGGCGATGTTACAAAGCTCTCGATTGGGCGGCTGTTGGGTTCGTGGCTGCAACGACTGTTCGTAGTCAGTCGTCAACCTCGTCCGGTCGCCTCGCGCGGGCCGAGGAATCGTCACCACCGACCATTTTTCTGCTTGGGAATATGACATGCTCAGGTGTGCTACCCTCGTCGCCGCAACCGCCAGAGTTCGTTCGCTCATAGATTCACCACGTCAGCAAGCTCGCCGCGCCAACCACGCGCCCGGCGCCAGCAACCCCGCCGTGCCAAGGACCGTCAGTACATCAGCCGACGCTTCTCTCTGGTGCTTCAGGCGTCATTGTTGCCACGGGAGGTTGAGCTGCGTGAACAAGGTCGAGGAGGAGCGGGCAGTGGCAACGCCTGCGAGAACCACGTTCGTGTCCTTGCTCTCGCTTTACCCTCATGCCTCTGACATCCCGCCACTAGCGAATGTAGTTGCAGCGCTACGACTGCTATCTCCGTCGACGCCGTCAAGCGCCGCTCGGTCAACGACATGCTCGGGCGGCTCAGATCATGACGACGCCGATCTCGGCGTGAGGGCCTGTAGGCGCAGCTGTCGCTCAACTTCAATGGGCTTGTCACGCCCCGCTCGGCTAAAGCTGCTGCTGCATAGGTACAAGACAACCTCATCCCGCGTCTCGCCGCTCCAAGGCTCGCTTCGGCTTGTGCGCCTGTAGCCGCCGCCCAATCGACGGGACGGACTCGTACTCGTCCGCGGCGTGACCGCTGCGAGCGTGCGGCGGTGCGTGGAAGGCTGGCAAGAAGAGGGGCTTCGCTGTGGTGCACGAAGCGCAGAGGGTCATGCTCGATTTGAGCGCGTCGCTCTTGAAAATTCAGGCGCCGAAGGGGTGCGTCGAGTACACCTCCATCCCGCTCGTTCCTGCCCAGCATGGCGATCGCTGCTACGCATTGCGTAGCTTACGTTGCGTCCAAGGGTTAGTTCTCCCGTGCAACGCAAGAATCTCGGCCTGACCGCTATCACAGGTCATGTCCGTGTCATCCCGCGCTCTGTATGTACTATATACGCTACTCGACATGTGCTACCTGCTATGGCTATCCTATTTGCTGGTGCCTGACAGATGGCAGATGGTTTAGCGGAGAAGAAAAGGTAAGGTGTGCTTTTTTTTTTTCGTGCTTGCCACAAGCAGAAAAAAAGCAAAAGCGCGCTTGCTTTCTGAGCGCTGGTCGTCAGAACAGCAAGCACCGAAAAGCGCCGACAAGCAGAAAAAAGCGAAGAAAAGCACAATCAGAAACGTAGCCCTTTGTGATGTGACCAGGGGCCAAGAGCATCAGGATCGTCTGACAAGTGCTTCTTCATAGCTTCGAGGACCTCGTCTGGTGACATGGACTTCAGAAGGAGAGCGCCACGATGCTCACGCTCCAACTCAGCTTTCCAGGTGGTGAGAAGTTGGATCATACAATTCTAATCGGGAGCATGGTCTGTCTGGCCACCCTTGAGAGCGCGCACAATCGCCCTCCAGAACCCTACAGTGATAGGAGCGTTGAGACTGCGACGCAGCATGTCAGAGAGAAGCTTGAGTGTCGTAATCCAATCTTCCAGCTGTGCCTGGCTTGTATGGCTGTTGATAGTTGTGGTGGGAAGCATGAAGCGGCGGGGTGCAACAGTGGGATCGTGAGATATGGCCAGGCAATGGTGAGCCACATAGTTGATCGATTTGATAGAGGTACTGTCGCTGCTGATGGTGCTGCTCTTTGCATCCCGCAGAGCTTGAGCGACTTGCAGATGAGCTGCCACGCCGCCTTGCTGCACAATGTTTCGCACAGATGCCGCAGACAGCGAGTCCATCAGTGTGACATTGAAGAGCTTTGCAACGATCCACAGCACACGGAAGATGTGCTTGGTCCCAATTCCTACATTCACCAGCCGCAAAACCGCAACCTTCACAACCAGGCAAACCTCCCGCTTGTCCTTGATGTGGAAGACGTTCTGTGGCTTGTTCTTGTCTGTAGCGCTTGGCTTGCCTGCAAGGAGACACTTGATGCGTAGGGATCGGACCTCAACCGTCAGAGTCTTCAGTCTTGCCTCGTAACGACCACCCTGAGCCTGGGAGAGAGCCAAGTCTGGCTGGCACATCTTGAGTGCATGCTGAGTGCGATGCAGCTCCGGGAAAAGGCCTCGAGAAGCCAGCTGTGCGTTAGGTAAACCATCTTGAAGCTTCTGAGCTCGTGCAGCTAGCCCCTGGGAGTGATTCTGTGCAGACAGACAGTCGTGGAGCGCAGCTGTGCCTCGATCTGTGGTCTCCTGCAGCTGGGCTTTGCAGCTCTGCAGTTCGCTATCTCGTACATGGATCTTTGCAGCGGCATTGCGGCGGCAGCGCTTTAGCTGATCCCTAAGAAGCCTGTTCTGATCCCTTTCCCGACGCAGAGCTGTAGACTGGGAGGGCAAGCTTGAGCTAGGCACAGGAGTGTCGACTTTTGTGGCCAAGGCAGCAGCTGTGGCTGCCTTATGTTGGGCTTTTTGAGCCTTAGAGCGCATAAGAGACGTGTTTAGATGACAAGCGAATGTGTGGTGAGGCTAGATTTGCATGATGTAGGGTAGCAAAGTGGAAGAAGAGACAAAGACGCCACCGAAGCAGGAGCTGAGTCAGGGGCCAAGCCCCACCATGTGATTGGCTTGGCCTCTGGTCTTGTCGTGCTTCGATTCTGCAGCCACATTTGCCTCTATGCCTCTGCAACTCGACATATGGCATCTAGAATATCTTGAGGGCCTCGATGCGGCGCTTTTGGCTATCAAACATGTTGTACTTGATGAGATACTGCGCTCAGCTCAATGTTTTGAACCACTTTTTGAAAATCTGGTCCGGAGACCATTTTGGTAGCTAGCAATATACATATGTAAAGCCGAAGCATATAGCAAGATAGCGAGGTAGGGACTGAGTTCTCGGAGGGTCGGGTCAGACAAGGTCACGAGCCCTGTTTACGCGAGACCTGCGCCACGTGACGCGTTGGCGGCCTTCCTAGGATATTGCCATCCCCAGGCTGGGGGATGCGAGCAGTGCGGAGCGCGCGTTATGTACGCCTGCTCGCTGCTCGCTGCTCGCGCTGTCGGCGTGTCCGACTGGGGATTGATGAGTGATGGCATGGCATACTCGGTTAATGCGCCGCCACTGCTTCAGTATACATACCCACGTGTAATTATAGACACTCTGCGCTCTACTGTACCCAGTGCATGTAGAGAGGGAGACACGCCTTCGCACGCGGTCATGTGACCCGTCGCGCCTTCTGCGTCGCTTGCGGTGGAGGCAATACATTCTCATGATCCGGCGCACCACATCGGCGTGAATAGATGCACAACATTGGCCGGAACATGCAATATGATCACAGGTAGATTCATGGCGCCGCACTCTTCCGCACACATCCCTCATGTCCCTCCCTTTATCTCAAGTTGCAAAGCACTGGCACACGAGGCTGCGCGGCGTGAGCTCGAGCAAGCAGTCTCGGTGCGCGGCGGGGCTCACTCTTTGTTGCACCTGGACTTGCCGTAGCCTCGTTCCTCGCAGTGCGCCGCGCACAGGCCGGCGCCGAACCAGCCCGCTTGGCACAGTGTGCGTGCCTCGAGCGTGCGTGCCTCGAGCGGGGTGGGCGTTGCGAGCGCGGCGGACGCGGCGGCGAGGAGGGCGAGGACGAGGGGGAATTGCATGGTGGGCGAAGGGGTGGTCGATCAAAGGGAGCCTGAAGACGGCTTTATAGGATCAACGCTGCTCAGGACGGATGCTCTACTGTCAAGGATTCGAAGGTGGGCATTCAATCACTGAGCAGTGCTTGTGACAGCGCAAGAAGTGATCTGATCGCTGATGTTCTGGAGTGTGAGTGCTAGTAGCTGTCAGAAGGAATCCTCGTCTGTACGTTCAACGTCGGAAACAACACCATCAGCCCGTTGGCTGATGGGTTCGCGAAGCATTGGCAAGCTGATTGCCTGAGTTCGGCAGAGGAGGTCTGACAGCGAACATCTCCGTGGAAGAGGCTTGCGACAAGTGAGGAATGTTGCATCAGTGTCAATTGACGTGCCAAGGGGAGTAAGTATGAGGGGAGCAGCTGGCGTCAGCAGTCTATAAATAGGTTCGCGAGCACCGAAGATCAATACTGAGCTGGGCGAAAACGCAGAGCTTGAGTCATCCTACACTTTCTGTATGTGTAGGGCATGGCTGCCCCACTCTCTGCCTGCGACCATCCGAGTAGAGCAATGCCGGCCGCAATCAGGCTCGCGAGCCCTGGCGACAGAGGCATGCACACCTGATCACTGGAGGCGCAGGTCTGACGTGTCTTCGATGTCGCCCGAACGAGATCATCTGGGAATTTGAGCACAGAGCAGTGCGTGGCGGGAAGAAGAGAGCAGTACCGTACTTTCCCACGCTCTATGGCTGCCTTTGCCTCTTTCCTTCGCACGCGCATGCGCAGAGTTCCAGGCATTGCGCTGCCTAACGAGCATAAGCGGGCTCAAGGCGAGCATTTAAATGCGATCCACCAGTGGCGGCCGAGGTGGCGATCTGTCGCATGTCACGACTCGGGAGATCACAAGGACTTGACTCTCTTCTTCTCGCGACAAATGCGCCTGAACAGTGTACCATGTACGCTGTAAATGTATGTCCCGGTGAGTGTACAGGCTTACATGTCCATGCATCGGCACTTTTCACCTGGCGCCGTTGTTCGCTGACCAAGGGCGCGTTCGGCAGCCGGGGTCAATCCAAGATTTCCCTATGAAATGACGGGTTCGATCGTGATCATGGTTACGCTCCGGTCGGACCTCGACCCGTGCGGTTTTTGTGGAGCGTTCGGCGCTCCATTGGCTGTCACGCCGCCTTGTGGGTCGCCATTCCAGCTCTTCGCTGCGACATATTTTTTGTCTTGTTTCGGCTTCATCTGCCCCCAAACTCGGTGTTCGACCTCTGAATTTATTATAGTTCATATAACCAAAGTTTCGAGACGAAATAAAATGGTGTCACTGTTGATTTGGTCGTCAGTACACACTCTGCAGGCTTGAGCTGCCTCTGTCATGCCAAACCTGCGCGTTAACCGAGAGTTTGAGAGCCTCAGTCGTGGGAATATACACTCCTGGTACGTTGGTCTAAAATTTGAGGCTTTCTCGATGAGAACTGTGGTTGAGAGGGCACACTTCTGCGTAAACATAATATCGAAGTAGCAAGGGCAGTTATGGCCTGATCTTTGTTTGTATATGACTGAAGCCTCTCGGTATCTAGTAAATCTATAGTTCTATAGAAATTGAAGCTTGATCTTGCCCCCTTTCCTTTATATGCTCGAAATGGAACAAACAACAAACCAAGCTCTTGCACCTGCAAAAAGAGCTGGGAGCTTCTCAAAACTGAATAAATAGTTAATCAACGTGCTATAATGAGTGTGATGTGCTTGAGGGAGCTATCCGAGTATCATAATAACAAGGTCTGGGAGAACTGCAGCATGACGCACATGTAATTGCGCTGTTTTCACAAGCAGATCTCTTTTGTTCGCTGAAAAAACTCACACACATGTCGCTACACTATACAAGCATATCCTTGCAAACTATCGAGCTAATTGAAGCAGAAAAGAGTCAGAGGGAAAGCGGATGTGAGCAGAGATAAGCGCCTGCCGGTGGAGCTCGTCACATTATGACTGAGCAGGCTTGGAGCGGGCGGGTCGGAGCAGGTTGGATTTCGACCATGATTGGCTCCAGGTGGATCTGACCCCGGCTGCCGAACGCACCTTAAGGTGCGGGAAGTGCTGATTCGAAATCTGGCTTCTTGATTACTGTTTACAAAGCTAAACAGTCGAGTAGAGCTTATGTCGAGATGGCCGAGTGGTCCAAGGCGTGTGACTCAAGCGAAAGCTTACCGCGATAGCGGTTTCTCATCATCGAAAGGTGGCAGGGGTTCGAACCCCCTTCTCGACATCATACTTTTCCCTCTCTTTTGTTCGACAACAAAAGCCCGTGGACGCGCGTTGGAGCAGTTGGAGCCTGGCCTGATCGGCATGATGGCTGCGGGGCTTCGGCTCCGAGACACGCGGCGGCCGCCAGCGGCCGCCTCGCTCCGCCCACGTCGCCTCCTCGCCCTCCTCCTCACCGCCGTCGCCCACCACACCCTGGGAGCCCACGCCACCCTCCCCGCTTATTGCAGCCATCCGCGCACCCCAAAGATCGGCGCGTATCCGGGGCACTCACCGCTTGCGCCCACACCCCGTCAGCGCTTGATCGGCCCTGATCGCCGCACTACTCCAGCTCCACCGCACATCAACCCGGCACGGCTCGCGCACGCGCCATGACCCCGCTCTCCGCGCCGATGCTCGACTACCACGCCTGGCCCGCCGCCGCCACGCCCGACGCGCACGCGCTCGAGCAGGCCTTCGTGCGCCCGCCCACCTCCCCGCACACGTGCGCGCTAACGCCGGAGACAGTGCTCGAGCTTCGCGTGCTGCGGGCACGCGCTCCCGTCGTTCCACGCGCTCCTCGCGCACTTCGAGGCCGCGCACCCGAACCCCGCCGCGCGCACGCCCGTGCTGCCGCCGCCGGAGAGCTATGGAGATGTTGACGTGAGCGCGTTCATACGCGTTGAGCTGGAGGACGCGGAGCCCGTGCGCGGCGACACGCCCGCCGCGCCCGCCGCGCCCGCCGCGCCCGCCGCGCCCGCCGTGCCGGCGTCGCCAGCGCCGTCGTCCGCCCCGTCTCCAATGTCCTCAAGCGCGTCCTCTGCCTCCGACTCCGACGCGCCCATGACGCCCGTCACGTCCGCCTCGCCACTCCCACCCGCCATGGACGCGTCCCTCTCCTGCGTCGCGCCCTCGCCCGCCCGGCCGCTCTCTCCCTCGCCCGCCCCGCGCACCCGTAAGACCCGCACGCCCGCGGCGAAGACGCGCACCTTCCACTGCCCGAAGCCCGGCTGCGCGAAGACGTACATGAACGCGGGCGGCCTCAAGTACCACGTCGAGAAGGGGACGTGCGTCCCCGCCGCCGCCGGTGCGCCGGTGGCTGCGCCCGCGCGCCGCCGTGGTCGGTCGGGCGACGCGCACTGAAGGGACTGTGGTGGATGGATTTGTACATGTGAGTCTGTCTGTCCGTCGCTCTGGGGGAGGAGGTGCTGATGGAAGTAGTATGTGTAGATATATGCGTGTCTTGCCGGTCTCGTCTTACTTTACGTGCCAATCGATGGCTGTTTTTTTCGCTTGCGCTTGTGTCTATTCACAGTGAGAGGCACGACATTTCTGATTGTGTCGAGCGTCGGGCACTGCGCGCCGTATCAGCACGCACCCCTGCGTGCTACGCCGTGGTCTGGACACACACTACGTTGATAGGATCCGCAGCGCGTAAGCACGAAGACGGACGTCGGCGGGTACGCGAGCGCGCAGGCGTCGTTGATGCCACACGTGCCTTCCCTTGCGCTCATCAGCTTCTCAAATCGCAGGTAGATTTAGCGATGTAACCTCCCACATAGTGGGTGGGATACGGTGACTACGCCTAGCAAGCGTAAGGGTGCGAAGACAAGCCGAAGTGTGGGTCTATTCGTGTAAAACCCCGCCCACTCTCGGTCACCGGCTAAATTTGGGTACGTACTAGGCATGCACTTGGGTTGAAAAACAGCAGGGAAAGGTTTCGCTCGTAACCCTAGTCAAGATCGCCACCAATTTCGCTCCGTCACACGGCTCTGCCATTGTTGAGATCACGGCGCGATATCAAGTATGTAATGCACAAGCTGTAGAAGACAAGTCCTAGAGAATGAGACATTGTCTCCGCTTTCCTCGCCCAGGTTTATAGTTTACTGGATGGCCTCGGGGTGAGCGCATACCGGAGACAGCGTATCACTCACGAGCGGCGCGCACGGCCTCGTCGAAGACCTCCTTCACCCCTGATGGTCGCATCCCATCAGGCTCGCACTCCCATATGGTGCAGCAGACGTACCCAGTGGTGCCAGAGCGGAGCACTCGAGGTACTTGACCGCATTTATGCGCTCGGCGACGACTCTGCCTTGCTCAGATGATACGGGAGCGAGCCGTCTGTTGGGTGCCTCGCATCACTTGAAGGCATCTGAAGGGGATCACACGCACTGCTCTTGAAGGCGGGCGATCACAGAAGGGTCCTCCCGCAGATCAAGCTTCGTCCCGACAAGGACGACCGGCGTTCTCGGCGCGAAGTGTCCGATTTCACCCATCCACTGCACGGCGCGTGAGCTCTGGCCCAGGACGCATATGATCACACGCCGCACCTTCTCCTCTACATTCTCCAAGCTCTGGGGATCGTCGCATGCGAAGCAGACGACGAACACGGACGCGGCGACGTACGAAGGCGGGCGTAAGCGCGCGTAGTTGTCGGCGCTGCTGATGTCCCAAAGGATGATCTGCTGGTCGTCGATCTCGACGGCTGTGGTCCAATTCACCACGGCTGGGCAGTCGATGAGCGCATTGTGTGACGATAGCGAGACAGGTATACCTGAGGGAATCCATGTATCTGGAAAGCCATGGCTGCAGTAAGTGACAACAAGGCTCGTCTGAACGCTGCGTGTGAGAGCTCCGCGCTTTTACATGCCAATTAAGAGGCACTACCTTACCGACAGCATGATCACCGACTACAACGCCTGTGATGGCGTCAGAGGAGAGGAAATCAGAATAGAATCACTCACATTTGATGCTTGGGACAGACATCTGAGCGGTGTACTGACGTTCCACGAGTTCGAGGGCGCGCACAGCGTGAGCTCTACGTATCAAGGGGTGATGAGGCCCTATAAGTAGACAACCTCGACCAGGTATGACTGCCTCAGTGAGCTGTCTCAAGTCGTATGATTTCGATCGCAAGGTAGACAACCGACAGCAGCTGAGCGAGAGATGACGTGAATGGAGGAGGCGAACCTGGAGAAAGCTGTGCACCGGGAGTTGCCGAGGCATTCGACCGTGCTGACCACCTGAACTTATCTCAGACAACCAGATATCATAACGCTCTTCAGCAGCACAAATCAAGTCTACAAAAAATGTAATCTTCATGCATCATCCACAACCCGGGGACTGCATCATCCACAACCCGGGGACTGCATCATCTATGCCGTCGGAAGCTTCGCGAGCTTAGCCAAAGCGTCCACGAGGTCCTGCGCATCCT
>LCTX01001783.1:0-16547 GCA_002233555.1 Limonomyces culmigenus | reverse complement strand
GGGGCGCCCGGTTGCCGAGGTCGCCTGAGCACGAGCTCTGGAATCCGAAGCCAGTGAGAGACTGGCGCGAGACGATCGGGGCAGCAGAGATCTGTGTGAAATATTCGTGAGCTATGATCGACACTGACGACACATCGGCAAAGCTTACCGACGCAACGAGGGCCATGCTGGCAACGAGGAACTGAGTGGGGAACATGGTTGATGAGATCGAGGGGAGTTGAGGTGAAGAAGGGGTGTTTGTGTGGATGCAGACGTAGAGATGAAGAGCGGCGCGGCCGGGCAGAAAAAAAGTTGCTGAGAAGAGGGCTTGTGGAGATCCAACCGGTGGTCTGAAGATTCGTTGGCGCTGCGAGCTTGTCTTATGTAGGTGTCGCATAACTGCACGATGCACCGCATCTGTAATCTCAAGGTCTTCGACGTGCCACGAGTTGAACATCAACAAGCAGGCAGTTGCGTCTTGGAAGTGACAGCATCAAGTGAGCAGTTGTCATCCCTAGCAATGCCCAGACAATAACTAGCATACATCCCTGTACTAAGTCAGTCTCTCCTAGCATACACCAGCGAGTATGACACTCTAGCAGAGCATAGTTGAGAGATCGTGTCGGTCCAGACATGGCACAGCATCGGGGTTCGAGAAGAGAGTACGCTTGTTGTCGCCGCACGGGTGCCACTCGACAGACCGCAGTCGCCAACCACACGCGGCTTCGATCCAGACAAGATGCGATGGCAGCGGAATCGGCGAGTCTGTAGCCGATGAAGCACTGAGTGCTGCGGACCATAGCCATGAGTGCATCCCCATGGGGCAATCAAGAGCGACCTGACCACAACCACACGGATCAGGGTCTTGTTGCTGTAGTGCTGGAACCCGAGGCCTGAGCATCCGCCCTATTATGTCGACGCGCGAGCGCATGGAGCAAAGATGAGCTGGTGCTCGGGTTCAATGGTTTGGTAGTGACAGTGCTCCATTTTGCTGATGACCCAGTCTCAACATACCGAGTATGCCAGGGCTAGACAATCACACAAGGCTTCCTCCGGTCTCGCGACGGTTGGAGGCTAACTGTAGCGCATCAGCTCAGCGTTGTTGAGACAAACGCATCCGTCCACTCACGAGCAGCTCGTATGACCTCGTCGAAGACCTCCTTCACCGCTGAGCACCATCCCGATCAGCCATCCATCCCTCGAGCCCGAAACTTAGGACGAACCCAGCTGTGCCAGTGCAGAACACTCCAGATACTTCGTCGCACGAATAAGCTCCGCCATCGCCCTTCCCTCTGCAGAGGACACAGGGGCCAGCCCCCTGCCGCGGTGCCCGTGTCAACACAAGCGACGGGAGCCGGTGGATACCACGCACAAGGCCTGGAGACGCGCAATCACCGCCGGATCCGCGCGCATATCGAGCTTCGTCCCCACGAGGACGACCGGTGCGTGCGGCCAGAAGTGCGCGATGTCCGCCATCAACTGCCGTCCGCTCCGTCAGCTGCCGCGCGTCCTCTGCAGCACCCGCACCTCGTCCAACACGGCCGCGAGGCTCTCCGGGTTGTCAAGCGCAAAGCACACCACGAATACGGCGGTTCCCGGAAGCGTGAGTGGAAGATCGCTCAGCCCGCCGTCGCACGTGTCGAGGCGGACGTGTGTGCCGTCAAAGGTTGCGAATGTGGTGTAGTTCTCGAAGGCTTGTGGATGTCAGTGCTTTTGGCGCGTGGAGTATGGATGGGGGTTACCTGGGAGATCTTCCCCGGTCGGGAAGGCGCCCCGGATGTAGGCGTGCAGGAGGCTCGTCTTCCCGACGGCGCGGACGCCGAGGACCGTGCCTGGAGATGTGAAGGCGGGGAGCGCGAGCAGAGGCGCTGGGGCGTACATCGGACATATTTGATCTCCATAGGAAATGGGAGCGCAGCACGCGCGTGTACCGTTATAACGAGCCGCCAAGTATGAGGCGATGCACGACTGACAGCTTTCGGATCTCACGGCGCGAGTATCCAGACCTTCAAAGTAGTCGAACTCGGCCCATGTTATTCGAGAACACGTCCTTTCTATGCTTTCCGGCCATTCATAGCCCTCAGTGTCGGAATGCGCTACGCACAAGCGAAGACGAAAATCATTAAGGCAAGAGTGCAAAAGGCGGGCCGCGAAAGAAGCAGCGTCGCCGGCAACCGCCGGCCGGCCCCGCGCCACGCTCCCCGTCCCCTCCATCCCGCACACCCTCACAGACCCGGCCCCGATCGCCGGCCTACGCCAATGTGAGTGCGCTATGCACGCCGCGCCCACCGCCCAGCTCGAGCTGTGCCCGTGTGGCACGAAAATATGCGCGGGAGGGCGATGGATGGGCGCGATGGCGGGCGGATGGACTGGACTGTGAGCTGATGCGCGTTCGCAGCCCCGGAACCCGTACGAACGCAAGCGCGTCGTAGTACGTCTGTCCCCCCTGAGGATGGCAGGCAGGAGTGCTGATCGCGCGTAGCCGCCGGCCACAGACCCCCGCCCAGCATGATCATCTCTAAGCAGAACCGCCGCGTCATCTACGAGAACCTCTTCAAGGGTGTGTACCCGGTCCTCCTCCCGCTTTCCCCGCGTGTGGCTGACGGTGCACAGAGGGCGTGCTCGTCGCGAAGAAGGACTTCAACGCGCCGAAGCACGAGGAGCTCGACCTCCCGAACCTGCAGGTCATCAAGGCGATGCAGAGCCTGACGTCCAAGGGCTTCGTCAAGACGCGCTTCAGCTGGCAGTGGTACTACTACATCCTCACGCCCGAGGGCGTCGAGTTCCTCCGCGAGTGGTTTGTCGCGCCCCCCTCCCCCCTCCCCGCCGCGGGCGCTGATGGCGACGTGGTAGGCTGCACCTGCCGAACGAGATCGTGCCGGCGACGCACAAAAAGGCGGTGCGCGCGCCGCGGCCCGCGCAGACGCGCCCGGGCGCGGGCGGCGGCGACGGCGCGTACCGCGCGCCGCGTGGAGACCGCGACGACTACCGGAAGAAGGAGAGCGCGCCGGGCGACTACCGCCCCAGCTTTGCGGGCGTCGGCCGCGGCGGCCCGCGCGAGTAGGGTAGTGTTGTATGATCGCGAGGATATGCCATGCACTATGTTTCCCGTGTCAGACGGTCAGGTGACGGACGCGTCCTTTCTGCCTCTCCTCGATCATGGCTGCGGAACCGCGGCGCTCGCGGCGGCACCTCGTGCAGCCGCTCGTGCAGACGACGATCCTCGGCGACGGCGCCGCCGACTACACCTGGGCGTCCGGTCCGCTCGAAACGCGGCCCGGCGTGCGCGCGGACCTGCCTATCGACGTCGACGGCGAGCCGGGGACGACGACGCGCTACGGTGCATACACGCACGACGTCGCGCGCACGCTCGCGAAGATCAGGCGCGCAAAGAAGGCGCGGGGCGCGCTGCCCGCGAACACGACGTACAGGCCGGGCGACACGGTGATGGTCAGGAGCCTGAGCAAGGAGCCGAGCGTCGCGGTCATCACGGATATGTGGGCTGTCACGCTCGTGCCTGCGGCTGAAGAGAGCGAGAGCGAGGACGAGGAGCCCCGCGCGCTCATGGCCGTCCGCCTGCACTGGTTCACGCGCCCACAAGAGCTCCCGCGCGTCCGCCAGAAGCGCACCGCCGCCTACGTCCGTCCGTCCACCCTTCCCCCATCCACCCGCACTAACAACCCCGCGCAGAACGAGATCTACTACACCCTCGACAGCACCGCCGTCCTCCCGCCGTCGCTCATCCTCGGCCGCTGCGCCGTCTCCGCCGCCGCCGCCGACGCGCTCCTCAACGGCTACCGCGACGCCGAGGACGAGACGCGCTTCGTGTGCCTGCACGCGACGAACCCCGCGCGCGGCCTCTTCTACGAGTTCGACTGGGCCGCGCACCGCCGGCGCGCGCTCGCGGCCGACGGCGCGAGCTGGGCGCTCGCGCTCGCCGACGTGGATGCGAAGCCCACGACCGTGCGTAAGCCCAAGAAGCGTGTAACTGTGAGCCCGTCGAAGGCGAAGAGGAGAATCGTGGTGGACGGCGAGGCGCCGATGGACATCGACGAGAGCAGCGACGACGGCTCGCCCACGGAGGCGTATGACCCTAGTAGGAACGATGACTCATCGGACGAGGAGCCGATGGACGCTGCGCTCTCCGACGACGACGAGGGCGGTGCCCCAGAGGAGGATGACGATGTAGACGATGTGCCGCGCACGCCCTCGCGCCGGGGCCGTGGACGGGGCAGGGGCCGCGGGAGGGGGTCCCCCCGCAAGCCGCCGACGACGCCGAGCCGCCGCGCGCGCTTGCTCGCCGCGCCGACGCCGCACTCGAAGGCTGCGCTGCGCGCGCGCCGGGCGCTCACCGTGCGCCCGCCGCCGCCGCAGCTCTCGCAGGCGCACTACGCCGCGCTCGCCTCGTGCGTATCCCTTCTCGTCCACTTACCGCGTGCTAATGCAGAGAAGGATGCCGGCAGACCCGTGGCTGCGCGCAATGCACGTCCTGCACGTCGCGGCGCGCCCGGACGAGCTGCCGTGTCGAGATGAGGAGTACGCGAGGGTGCTGCGGAGTGTCCGGGAGCTCGTCGAGGAGGGGAGCGGGGGCTGCGTGTGTGCGTGCTGCCGTCTTGGGTCCAGAAACGCGAGAGGCGCTGACCGGCTGATGCAGATATCTCGGGGGTGCCTGGGACGGGCAAGACCGCGACCGTGCACGCCGTCGTGCGCGAGCTCAAGCGGATGGCCGAGCACAACGTACGTCGCCGCGCGCCCCCCGCAAACGCGCGCTCCTCACGTCTGCGCAAGGAAACGGACCCGTTCACGTACGTCGAGATCAACGGGCTGCGCATCCCCGAGCCCGCCGCCGCGTACGGGCTGCTCTGGGAGGGCGTCTCGGGGCACGACGGCGCGCGCGACGGGCACCTCAAGATCAGCGCGAAGGAGGCGCTCCGCGCGCTGTCCACGTATTTCTCGAGCGGGCGGCGCGGGCTGTACGGTCCGAGCAGCGGGCATGCCTGGTGCGTGCGGGTCTTCTTCGAGGAGCGGGAAGGGGGGCTGATGGGAAGACAGCGTGGTGCTGATGGACGAGCTCGACCAGCTCGTGACGAGCAAGCAGGACGTCGTGTACAACTTCTTCAACTGGCCCACGCTCGTCGACAGCCGGCTCGTCGTCATCGCCGTCGCGAACACGATGGACCTGCCCGAGCGCGTCATGAGCGGGCGCGTGCGCTCCCGGCTCGGTATGTCGTACATGTATTGCCTGCCCGTAGCGCAGCTCACGCTCGACATACAGGCATGATCCGCATCAACTTCCAGCCCTACACGACGCCCCAGCTCGAAGCGATCGTACACGCGCGCCTCGCCTCCGCGCGCGCCTCCCTCCCGTCCAGCGCCTCCCACCAGGACGTCCTCGCGCCCGACGGGATCAAGCTCGCCGCAATGAAGGTCGCCTCCTTATCCGGCGACGCGCGGCGCGTGCTCGACGTGTGCCGGCGCGCGGCGGAGGAGGCGCGGGGGCGCACGGCAAAGGCCGCGGACGTGGGGCGCGTGCTCGGCGCGATGCAGAATAGCCCCACCGCGGCATATTTGAGGGAGTGTAGTCTGCATGAACGCGTGATGCTCGCGGCGCTGCTGAAGTGCGTGCGCCGCGGGGGCGTCGAGGAGGTGCCGTATGGGGAGCTTGCGCGTCAGCACCGGGTGTATGCGGGCGTGCTGCCCGGTGCGGACGACCCCGTCAGGATGCCTGGGGAGGCGGATCTGGAGGCGGTGAGGGATGCGCTGGCGGCGGCGAGGGCGGTGATTGTTGAGGAGGGGAGGGGCGAGAGGAGGTGTGTGTTGAATTTGGAGCAGGGAGAGGTGGAGAGGGTGTTGGGCGAGGTTGGGGGGCAGCGGTGGAAGGCCGCGCTTGCGCACTAGGATGGGGCGGTCTCGGGAACCGGGGGTGTGTTGGGCAGTTGGGACTGGATGTTGTCATCGCTTTCTCCGTTCATGCGACTGAAGTATGAGAAGCATGTTCCCATGCGAAGTGGTCGCGGGGCAGACCGAGCATACGAGGCGCCTGGAATTCGAAGTTGCCTAGAGGCTGCAACTCAGCGGTGGGCGTTCGTGCTTGCGTAGGGTCTGCACTAAATACCTCGAGTACCCGGCGATCAATTTATTGATGACAAACAAGGTTGACCTCCATTAAACACTACGACCGCGCGGCACATGACTGGGTATAGGACAGAGGTACCTTGTCTTCGCTTCATGCAAAGAAAAAAGGTGGTCGTTTTGGAGCACTGTAGCATGACCGCGTGGTTGTGGTCAGGTCAGGTCATTCCCGATTTCCCCAAGGGGATGCACTCATGACTACGATCGTCAGTGCTCAGCGCTCATTGGCTGCAGAGTACTAGAATTTACCGCAGGTTGTCTGGATCGAAGTCGCGTGTGCTTGGCAACTGCGGTCGATTGAGAAGCAACCGCGCGGCCGACAACGAGCGTCTATCTTCGTGCTCTGTCCTCTTCCCAAACGTCGATGCTGCGTCATGTCTCCACCGACACGATCTCCCCACTACTGTGCTCTGCCATAGTGTCATGATCAATGAATTATACTCAAGGGCAGCACCTGAGCACAGCATGCTCGTTACTGTCTGGGCATTGTTAGGGATGACAACTGCCCAAATGATGTATTCACTTCGAAGTCGCAACTGCCTGTTGGTTGTGCCTCAATCCGTAGCACTTCGAAGCCCCTCAACTGCCCACTGCTGTGCGTTGCTTCATTCGTGAGTGCTCCTGCGACACCTACATAAGGCAAGCTCGCAGCGCCAAGGAATCTTCAGACCACCGGTTGGATCTTCACAAGCCCTCTCCTCAGCAACTTCTCTTCTATACGGCCGCGCCGCCCTTCATCTTCACGCCCTTCACTCATCCTACTTTTGTCTTCACCCAAACCCGCTCGCCTTTGTTCATCATGTTCCCCACCCAGTTCCTCCTCGCCAGCATCGCTCTCGTCGCCTCGGTAAGTTTTCTGTTGATTCGTCAGTGTCTGTCATTACTCATAGTTATTTCGTACAGATCTCCGCTGCACCGATTGTCTCGCGCCAGTCTCTCACTGGCTTCGGATTCCAGAGCTCGTGCTCAGACGACCTCGGCAACCGGGCGCCCCTCATAGCGAAGGCGTGCTCTGCCATCAACAACACCGACGCACGCATCGCCAAGCTCGCTCAGGGCGCATGCATCCAGGCTACGACTGCCAGCCTGGGCGACCTCAACGTCACATGCGGCGCCGCCCCGGCTGCCAGCGCACAACGTCGCGCCGACGCAAACGCAACCGTGACTGCCAACGCCGCGGCTAAGTGCGCAAAGGCCTGGGACTTTGTCAGTGCACTCAACGACGCGTGCTTTGTGGACTTCCCCGCAGGCGCGAGCAAGAAACGGGACGCGAACTGCGACACGGTCGGGGCTGGCTTCTTCGCCGACGTGAGCAAGGCATGCCCGCCCAGCACCCTCGGCTTCAACGACGCGCTGTCGGAGATAAGCCAGGGGGCGGGGACAGGCGAGGATGCGCAGGACCTCGTGGACTCTGTGGCCAAGCTCGCGAAACTCTCCTCGCGCGCGTTCGCCAGCTCGTGCTCGGCCGACCTCCAGGACTCGGCCCGCGTGATGAGCGACGCGTGCGCTACGACGAACTCCACTGAGCCTCGCGTCGCCAAGCTCGGCCAGGACGCGTGCATCAACGCCACTATCGCGATCATGGGCACCGTCACCAGCTGCGCATCCGGCAGCGCTGCCGCCCGCCGCGCGGATGCCCCCACCGTGTCGGTCGAGCAGGCGCAGGCGTGCGGCAAGGCCTGGGACTTCGACACGATCGACAACGCCATCGAGGACGCGTGCTTTGTCGACTCGGGCGCGTCCCGCAAGCGCGCGGACTGCGACTCGGTCGCGGCCGGCATCTTTACCACCGTCAGCAAGGCGTGCCCGGCCGCGACGGTCACCGGGGACAAGGCCACGGTGCAGCTCGCTCAGGCGAGCGACTCGGGCTCTTCGGCGCGGATCTTCGACCAGGCTGTCCAGGGCATCGCGGCACTTCCGGCCGCATAAACAAAATGATCACGAGCATGAGCGGGGAGGTCACGTTGTGGTTGTAGACCGAGTTGTGAGGTGTAGTCGCCTTGCATGCATATGAATTAGTTGCTGCGATGATGTTACGGTGCATGATGCACGAGTTCTACAGGCAAAGTTGACGCTATGAGTGCTGCAAAGGTTGACAGCAAGAAAAAGGCTGATCTCGTAACACGTGATTGGCGTGGTTGAGTTCCTCGGCAAGTTCCGGTGCACAGCTTTCCACAGGTTCGCCTCCTCCGTTCACTTCATTCCACTCTTGACTTGAGTGCCTTATGATCAAGCTCACACAACCTGAAAGTATCTACTGAAGTCCTTGATTCTGTTTACGCTTGTTTGCTTGTCTGCTCTCGTCGCCTCATAACTGTGAACCCGTCGTTGAGTTCATATTTCACACGCCCTCGATCTCGCGGAACACGAGTACGCCGCTCCAATGTCAGTATCTAACTTCAAATGTAGGAGAAGCTCTTCTTTCGCTTTCTCGCATCTTGATGTCATAGCAGGCGTTGTAGTCGGTGACCATGGTGTCGGCAAGGTGGTGCGTCACTCTTGGCCCGCAAACGCCGAGCGCTTATATGCGACGCTCAGACATGCCTTCTGATCACCTACTCCGGCCAGGGCTTTCCGAGTGTATATGTTCCATCAGGTACACGTTTCCTGCGCCCGTCAAACAGGATATACTAATACTCTGCCCAGTCACCGAGACTTGGGAGACCCAGATCAACATCGACGGCCAGCGTGTGATTGTCGCGCCTTGGGACATCAGCTCCGATGACCACTGGGAGCGTTTGCGCCCGCTGTCATACCAGGGCGCGTCCGCGTTCATTGTGTGCTTTGCATTCGACGATCCACAGAGCTTAAATAATGTAGAGGAGAAGGTGCGGCGTGATCATATGAGGCCTGGACCAGAGCTCACGCGTCCTTCAGTGGATAGGTGAGATCATGCGCTTCTCGCCGGGAACGCCGTTTGTCCTCGTCGCGACGAAGTACGATGTGGGGAAGATCCCGCAGGGCTCGCTCGTCTTCAAGAGCAGTGCGTGCACTCACTTTCAAATCCCTTCCATCGACACAAACCACCCATCAGAGGGCTAGTACCCGTAACTTCCGATCAGGGAAGAGTTGTCGCTGAGCGCGTGGGCGCTTTCAAGTACCTCGAGTGCTCCGCGCTGGCACAGCTGCGTACGTCTGCTGCGCAATGTGTGCGGCGTAAGCCTGATGGGATGCGATCATCAGGGGTGCAGGAGGTCTTTAACGAGGCCGTGCGCGCCGCTCGTGAGTGATCTGCTGTCTTTGGTGCGCGCTCATCCTGAGGCAATACAGTCAGACGCAAACCTGGACGGGGAAAGCGGAGACGGTGTGTCATTCTTTAGGACTACCCAGGGCATGATCCGGCTGTGATCTCAGTAGAAGCAGAGTGATGTGACAGAACCCCCTGGGTGACCCAGTCAGCTGCCTCTGGTCTCCACTGAAGAAAGTGCGGACTTGGCCCACTGGTATAATCTCAACAGTGGAGGATGTGCTTGGTGAGGCCATTCGTGCTGGTCGCATCTGTAAGCGGGCGATAGCACGTGTGTTCTCACAACACGTGTTCAGCGCCATTCAGTGACTCCCGGTGCACAGCTTTCCCCGGGTTGGCCTCCTTCATTCGCGTCCTTTCACTCTCGGGTTCAGTACCCTGCGATCGATCTCATACGACCTGAAAGTGCCTAACAAAGTCTTCATTCCTGGTGAACGCTTGTCTACTTCTCAGGCCTGCACCTCCGAATCGCTGGGCACACGCTGCGTGCCCTCGAACACTTGGAGCGCCAGTGTAGTACCGCTGATATGTCCGTCCCAAGCGTCACTTGTGAGTGAGACTCTTCTCTGACGCTCCCTCCTGTTAATGTTACAGCAGGCGCTATACTCGGTGATCATGCTGTCGGCAAGGTGGCACCTTTTGTTGGGCCACAAACGTCAAGCTCTTACATGCAGACCTCAGACGACCCTTCTCGTCACTTACCTCGACCGGTGCCTTCCACCTGCATATACTCCCCCAGGTACACGTATCCCCCGCTTGCCATGCAAGATGTACTCATGTGGTAGTCTTTGAGAGTTGGACCATTGTAAACATCGAGATCGACGGCCTGCACGTACCTCTCGTACCTTGGGACGTCAGCCCTGATGAAGACTTGGAGCGCTTGCTCTCGTTTTGGTACTTGGACGCTTCTGCGATCATTGTGTGCTTCGCGTTTGATGACCCGCAGAGCTTGGAAAATGCAGAGAAGAAGGTGCGGCGCGTGATGAGAGACTACCGTTCTGTGCCAGAGCTCACGCGCCCTTCAGTGGATGGGTGAGATTAAGCACTTTGCGCCGAAAACTCCAGTCGTCCTTGTCGGGACGAAGCTCGATTTGCGGGAGGATCCCGCAGTGGTCCCCCGCCTCCAAGAGCAGTACGTGCGATCGCCTTCAGATGCCTTCAAGTGATGCGAGCCACCTATCAGAGGGCTAGTCCCCGTATCATCTGAGCAAGGAAGAGTCGTTGCTGAGCGCATGGGCGCGGTCAAGTACCTCGAGTGCTCCGCTCTGGCACAACTGGGTTCGTCTGCTGCACCATATGGAACTGTGAGCTTGATTGAATACGACCATCAGGGGTGAAGGACGTCTTTAACGAGGCCGTGCAAGCCGCTCGTGAGCTATGTACTGTCTCCGGTATGCGCTCGATCTGATCCAGCTCAGTGAATTACAAGCCTGAGGGAAGGCCATCAGTAAAGCCGAGAACACGGACTCGGAGACAATGTGCCATCCTCTAGAACCATGCAAGGCATGATCCGGTTATAATCTCAGTGATGGCATGGCGGGTGGTAGAATCAACTGGGTGACATACCAACATGGATACACGCACAGTTAGCTGTCTCTGATCTCCGCTCAAAAAGGTGCGGACCTGGCCACGGCCATAGTTTCAGGAGTAGAGGATGCGCTTGGAGAGGCGATTCGTCCCCGGCGCACCTGTACGCATGGAATCTGAAGCAGGGCCCAATTTTAATAACGCAAGCATCGCAGCCCAGAGTACCAGAGTTACTCGCTGCTGTAAAAACATGACGAGAAAGTGCAGACCTTGACGCACGTGATCGCAGCGCTTCTTCCCCTCTTTCATCTCAGTTCCGTTCATGGCAACTTCTCGATCTCGGAAAACCACAAGCGACTATGGGTAGTCACCTCTTGGGATAGTTTATCACTGCTCAAACTCGACGGCTTGACTTATGCTACCGCTAGCGCAGGCTGGCTCGCAGTGAACGCGTCACGATTGGAGGAAACGTCCGGGTGCATCACGGCCGTCACAATCCGGATGAGTTGGCGAGCCGACGCAGTGTCCGGCCTGCTTCTTTCCCTTATACACGTTAGCATTCTCGATGTCAAGATCCTCCGCTCAGCTCTCTGTGGGAGACGGAAGGGCGACTTGGCGTAACCGACGGCTACACAAAGACGCAGAAAATTGGCACGAATATTCAACACGCATGTATGATGTGATCTGGGCGACATATGCGCTGAGATTTTGAGCTCTGGTAGGGACGCATGTGTGCGTCCTACCCCGACAACTTGCTGCCTGCTTGCAGACTTGTGCTTCTCAGCACCCTCAACTACCAGTTTCATGGCCTCTATTCCATAGCACTGCTCAACCGCCCGGTACTTCTCATCTCCCACTACCCTGCCGATCGCGACGCATACGCGTTCGTGTATACATAAGCGAGCTCGCAGACGGCACTCGCTCTCCAGACCACCGGTTGGATCTCCTCCCAGAAGCCCTCTCCTCCTCATCTCCGCTTCTTCACGGCCGCGCCGACCCTCATCTCCACGCCCCTCCCCACATCCATCCTACTCTCTCCCCCATCTCCAGCATGTTCCCCACCCATCTCCTCCTCGCAGTCCTCGCCCTCGCCGCCTCGGTAAGAGCCCCCACCTCCCGCGCCGCCGCCCCGCCTCACACCCCTCGCCCTCACAGATCTCCGCGGCCCCGCTCGGCACCCGCGACATCGAGGACGCGTGCGCGCGCGACCTCAACAACACCTCCTTCAGCATCGGGCAGGCATGCTCAGCGATCAACTCGGCCGACGCGCGCGTCGCCCAGCTCGCGCAAGCGGCGTGCAGCCAGGGCCTCGCCGTGAGCCTGGCGCTCGTGACGCGCTGCGCGCCCGCGGCCCAGCGCCGCGACGCCGCGCCGCCGCCGGTACTCTCCGTCGACCAGATCCAGGCGTGCGCGAAGGCGTGCGCGGTCAACGACGTGCTCGTTGGGGCGTGCTTCATCGACGACGGCCCGGTCCCCGCGTCCCGCCGCAGGCGCGCGGACTGCACGTCGGTCGCGGCGGGCGTGTTCGCCGCGGTCACCGCCGCGTGCCCGGCGAGCACTGCGAGCTTTGACGACGCGACCACCGCGATCAACAATGCGTCGGCGGAGGGGTTGAAGGCGCAGAGCCTGGACGACTCGGTGAAGACCCTCGCGGGGCTCACGGCCGCATAGCGTCGCGAACAGTGCGCGAGACGCGGGTGTTCTGATTGCACATGTGATACTATCGCCATTTTCTTGCTGGAGTCGTCAGAGCTTCATAGCGTCGAGGACGATGCCAGACGCGGGTGTTTTGATTGCAAATGCTGATGTTACAGGCTATCGCCACTTTCTTGCTGGAGCCATCCGCGCTCCCCGACATGTGGGTCCTACACGCCCTCCGCCTGCGCCTCTCTCACCGTCTCCGCCAACCTCCTACACGCCTCCTCCGCCTCCTCCTCCCGAAGCAGACTAAACGACGCGCGCACATACGCCGTCCGCCTCCCATCAGGCAGGAACACCGTCCCGGGGAGCGCGAGCACGCCGCGCTCGAGCGCCTTTCCTCTTATAAGCGCTTCCGCGTCCCCGCCCGGCACGATCAGCTTGAACCTGCGCACTTCCCCATCAGCACTACGCGGAAGGACGGAGGAGGGGGAGGGGAGAGGGCGCACCAGACGAACATGCCCGCCTCGGGCGCGTCCCACTCCGCGAGCCCGCTCAGATGGCGCGCCATCGCGGCGACAAAGACGTCGCGCTTCTGCGCGTAGAACGCGCTCACCGCGCGCGTGTGCGCCATAAACCCGTCGTAGCCCCACTTGTCCAGCAGCGCGAGCGCGAGCGCGCCCGTCAGGCCCGGCGGCTGCAGATTTGCCCCCGCCGTCTGCACCGTTTCCCTTCAGCGCACGCCAAGGAGAAGGGGGAGGGTAACGCACATGCAAATCGAGTGCGTCCATAATCCGCGCAGGGCCCGTCGCGAACCCGATCCGAATGCCCGCGCTCAGGATCTTACTCAGGCTGTCGAAACGCAAGACCCGGCCCGCCGCGGGGAGCAGGCTCCGCTCGAGCGCGAAGTAGGACGGCGCGCGCGGGGCGGCGCCGTAGTAGAGGTAGTAGTACGGGTCGTCCTCGAGGATGAGCAGGTCGTGTTCCTCCGCGAGGCGCAGGACCTCCGTGCGCCGTGCGAGGGTCGCGGTCGCGCCGGTCGGGTTGCACCCGTACTACACCGTGTCAGCCGGCAAGCACCGCGCATACACGCTACGCACGGGGATGGTGTACATGATGCGCGGCTTGGGCGTGTGCGCGGGCCAGCCCTCGAGGATCGCGCGCAGGGAATCGGCCCTGATGCCGTGCGCGTCCGTCTCGATCTCTGCAACAACGCCCATCAGCGCGCGCCAGGGAGGGAAGGGCGGGCGGACAGACCGATGCAGCGCGCGTGGAGGGCCTTGAACATTGGGATCACGCCGCTGCGCGCGCTGAGCTGCGGAGTGGGGAGGGAAGGATGGCGGCGTGGCTCGCGCGTATACGGGCGAGTCGACGAGGACGGCGTCGCCGGGGTCCACGAGCTCGATCAGCGCCTTCCCCGATCCCCTCAGCTTCACCCCCTCCCACACACACACGCAGCACACGCACCTTGTTGATTAGGTCCTGCGAGCCGACGCCGACGGACACGCGCCAGCCCTCCTCAGGCGCGCGCGCGTGCTCGCGCGCCTGCAGCCCGGCGAGCCAGCGCACGAACGGCGGGAAGCCAGCGGTGGGGCCGTACTGCAGGCCCTGCGCGAGGTGCTCTGTTGGCACTTGAACGTTTTGAGGAGGAGCGGAGGGATCGGAAGGGTCGAGCGCGGTGAAAGAGAGCGAGGCGAACGGGAAGGTCGACGCGTTCGGCTTGCCCGCGAGGAGCGACAGCATGCCGGGCCGCGCTTCGAGCGGGAATAGACCCCGGACTGTGGCGTTCCATCAAGGTGTGTAGATGCATATGAGGAGGGGGGGAAGTGCACTGGGCGAGGGCCCCCGCGCTTTGGCGGCGCGCGAGAGGAAGCGGTCGTAGAACGCGTCGGGCAGCATCGGACCTGATGCTGCGGGCGGGGGGTCGGCGGACGCGACGATGGGGATCCCGTTCGAGTGTGTGTTCACCATGGTGGACGGAGAGTGAGATCGCTGACTCGGAGTGGGCAAGATCTCGTCGCGGTCAGGTGATGTCGGACTCTTCTCCTCTCGCGTCCATCTTGCCGTTCTCTTGACATTGCCCTGAGTCTCTGATATGAATTCTACATGGATTCCATGCAACACACGCCGCCGCAAAGATAGTGAAGGCGATGCATGATAGCTTGGAGTTTGCTATGCCCCGGAAGTTCAAGGCACGGTCGTCTCGTATCAGTTCTGAAGCCAGCCTATCCTTTATCTTTCGATCGTGGACGGATGCACATAGAGAAGGAGACTGTGACGGTGAGGGGCCAACTGCTCTGCGTCCATGAAACCGGGTGCGTGTGTGGTATGGCAGGCAATCTCCAGTACGCTCACTGAAGAGATTCGCGACGTCACGAAAGAACTAATGCTTGATCGAATGGCTTCCCCAACAGAACGGCCTTTGAAGGCTGGCGCAGCCAGGCTTCTCCACGTCTCCCCAAGCGGTGGATACGGAGGCTGGACGACCATCGCTGGGAGCTCTTGAGCCTAGTGAGTGCTACTTCATCTGGCTGCTCGTCTCTCGCCGAATGACGCTCGAAATCGGTATACGGAGCATCATCATTCGGAGGACCACTGTGCTATGGCTTGGAAATGAAGCGATGGGATGGTGGACAGGAGCGATCAAGCCCTCTCATGACCAGCTTCTTCGTTCGACCATCCCCTCGTAGTCACTCAATTTTGATGAACTCTACACTGTAGCGTGGCGAAGACGACTCACCATGAGTGATTAACTGCACATTGGTTGATACAAGACTGATAAGAGCTAGAAGACTCACAACTGCCCCAGTTGAGGCCCTGGCATCCCAACTGCTCTGAACTGTCACAGCTGCTCCTTTGACAACTTCTCCACAAAATCTCAACTGCCCGGTGAATGGACCCGCTACCTTTTGCCGACGCTCTCGCGTCTATATAAGCTAGCTCGAGCATGCATATAGTTCCTCAGACCACCGGTTGGATCTCCCTTCGCAAGCCCTCTCCTCAGCAACTTTTCTTCTACACGGCAGCGCCAACTTTCATCTCCACGCCCTCACTCATCCCATTTCACCCAAACCCACTCGTCTTTATCCACCATATTCCCCGCCTAGTTCTTCCTTGCCAGCATTGCTCTCGTCGCGTCGGTAAGCTTTGCCGATGAGTTGTCAATGTCGATCATTGCTCAAGTTTATTTTGCACAGATCTCTGCTGCCCCGATCGCCTCGCACCAGCCTCTCTCCACCCGCCAGCAGTTCTTCACGCCGTGCTCGGAAAGGATCTCGGAGGGGGTGAACTCGATGCGCCAGGCGTGCTCCGCCGTGAACTCGACCGACGCACGCATCGCCAAGCTCGCACAGACCGCGTGCATCACCGCCGCGACCGTGGTCCGGGGCACCGTCGCCGACAAGGACTGCGTCACACCCGCGCAGCCCCGGGCCGACGCCCCTGCGGCCGCGGCCAACGCCACGGTGTCGGCCGCACAGGCCCAGGCGTGCGCGACGGCGTTCAACGCGGACAACGACGCGCTCAACGCCGCGTGCCAGATCCAGGGGGAAACAACCTTCCGCCGGAATTTGAAGCGCGCGGACGACTGCGCCTCGATCGGGACGAGTATCTTCGCTGGCATCGCCAAGGCATGCCCGGCAAGCACGCTCGAGTTTAACGACGCGTTGGGCCAGCTCTTCGACGCGGGCGGCGACGGCGAGGACGTGCAGACCCTCGATGATGCTGTTAAAAAGCTCGCCAAGCTCCCGGCGGCATAGACGATGAAGCTCAGAGATGAGAATGATGCGTGAAGATCGGATGCTCTGACTGTAGATATGAATTATGTTGTCGAAGGGCCTTGTGAATTCCAATTGCCTTGTTGGGCCGACAAGCAGAGGCGAGATGAGAACAATTAGGCTGACGAGCAGACGCGAGAACACCTCGTTCAAGTTCTCATGCGAATGGTACACATGTAGACTAAGCCTGGGCTCATCTGTCTGCAGACCGATGAATCACCGAGACTGTCTCATATCGTAAACCACCA
>LCTX01001777.1:0-14317 GCA_002233555.1 Limonomyces culmigenus | reverse complement strand
CACAGGGTGGATATGAGCAGGTCGGCAGTCGGGTGTTTGATATAGGTGTTGGGCATCGAATGGGTCGTCAGGCGCCTGGCAGACGATCAGCCTCGGGATCGCGACGCGTGATGATCACGCACGGCGCGGGAGCAGCGGGCCTGCGGGGTTTGGGGTACTTGATTTGTGTGTCGGCTATGTACAGAACCTACCAACGCCCTCATCGCGCGAGAGGGCAGACAAGAAAGCTGGGCATGCGTTAGCATCGGCCGGCGGCGCATGGGGCGCGATGGGCGCACATGTGGGGGTTAGGAGTGTGTCGTGGGGGCACAGAATGGGGCTGGGTGGCACGATCAGCGAGATCGCGCAGGGAATGGAAGGGCACGCACAAGAATATACATTCCAAAGATACAGGGCTTTTGGGTATATGGCGTGGGCCGGGCAAGAAGGTACAAGAAAGGCATTTCGTGCTGTCGTGTCGTGTTGTGGATTTGGTGAGGGTGACCCTCCCCCCCTCAGGGAGCGGGCGAGGGGCGAGGGAGGGAGGCCGATCTCGTCTGATCTGCGCTGCTACTTGAGCTTGAGCCTCGAGGGTCGTGACGTAAAAAAGGAAGCGTGCCTCGTGCCGGCGGCGGGGCGAAGTGGACCGGACGGCGAGCGCAGCCATCAGAACGGCGACGGCCACCCTTCGCGCGATGTAAACGCGGGCCTCGACGACTTCAGAGCATCCTTCGCGCGATGGCGACGCGCTTCGATCCCATTCGACGCGGCCCCAAACGCACCCGGTATATTGCCTGCCTCGGCCTGCTCAGAGACCACCGTCAATTGCCTATTCAGGACAGACAGCCCAGTCATATTCTGGAGGGGCGGCGCCGTCGCTGTCATGTCATCGCGGAATGAAATCACGATGCGTCCATCGGCCGACGCGGGCCCGCGCCCTGCTTTGCTCGCCCGCCGACGTCGACTGGATTTCGTTGACCTGGCCTCGTCATGATGCAATGTGTTCTACTCTGCTAGGAAGGCCCGTGGAGTGCGGGGCTACATAGTACTATGCACGCGCCGGACAATGGACCGAAGGACGCACGCGCGATTCAGCCCGATTGGGAAGCGCGCTTGATACTCGTCCGTCCTGTCCCCCGCACGCACATGCCCTTGTTCTGAGTGCGGACCGAGGGTCTATCTTTATGGGCCGCACGCAAGGAGGGTGAATAATTGGCTTCCCCCTCGCTAGACATCTATCCAGACATGCTCGCACTCACGATCGCGTCCGGCGCCGCCGCGCTGCTCCTGCTCGTCCCGCTCGTGCGCTGCGTGCGCCGGCGGGAGCACGCGAGTGCCGCGCTCGCGGCGTGGCTGCTCGCTGCGAACGCGGTCGTCTGCGCCGGTGCCGTGCTCGTGGCGCCGGTGTGGTGCGCGATCTGTAAGTACCGGCGAGACAGCGGAGGTGCACGTGCTGACGCAGAACAGCGACGAGGGTCCTGGTCACGCTCGACGCCGCGCTCCCCGCGTGCGGCCTCTGCATCGTGCTCGACCTCGCGCGCGCCGGCGCGTTCCTCGCGCCGCACATGCGCCCGCTCCCGCGCACCCGGCGCGCGGAGGCCGCCGTCCAGCTCGGGCTGTGCGGCGCGTTGCCTGTCGCGTACATGCTCCTCTGTAAGAGACCAAATCGCCTGGTAAGTACCCACGCTGATTGGTCACTTACAGCCCTCGTACCGAACACGACATACATCACGGCCATTGCGGACGTCGGCTGCCGCGCCCTCCCCGCGCCCTCCGCCGCAGCGATCGCGCTCCGCTGGTTCCCGCCCTGGGCTCTGTCACTCGGCACGCTCGCGTACGCGTGGGCGACCGCGCGCCCGCTCCTCCGCGCCCGCGCGGTCTGGGCCAACGCGCGCCCGCTCCTGCTCGCGCTGGTGGTCGTCGGCTGGGCCGCGCTGTGCTCCGTCGCGAGCCTGCATGTCCGGCTTGCGCAAGTGGCGGCGTGGGCGCCGCCGAGCACCACGCTGCTCGTCCTCGTGCTCACAATCCCATGGGCGCGCAAGCCTGTGCATGTCCCGCCGCCCGCACTCCGGGTGGATACGGACGTGTTCGTGCTCAGCGACAAGAGCTCGCCTGCGTCGTCGACGATCAAGTGGGTGCACTGCAGACGGTGGAGGGGCCGCGCTGACGAGACTCGACTAGGTTCGGCGACGCGCCGCACGACGTGTTCACCGTCCCGGACTACGGCCGCCCCGCGCTCGTGTCCATGCCCGCACCTGCACCCGCGCACCACCCGCGGACGCCGGTGCCGAGCCTGCCATCGTTCCTGCCCATCCCCGCGCGCGGGCGGCTCGACAGCGAGGACGCGCTGTACACGCCCGACCCCGCCTCGCCCAACTACAGCGCCTCGCCCGACTACAACGCCTCGCCTGACCCGAACGCCTCGCCCGACCTGACGGACCCCGCGGCGCGCGACGTGCTGTCCGCGTTTGCCGAGTTCGCGCGCGGGCTCCCGCCGCTCGCGCGCGGCCGGCAGGGATCGGACGCGAGCGCGGTCGCGTCGACGCACAACTCGTGTTCGTCCCTTGCCAGTCGCAAGCTGTCTGTGCCCATGTCGTGCCGCGAGTCGCTCTCGCCGTCGCTCTCGCCCACGCTGTCGCCGCCGCAGCGGCACCGCTTCGGGCTGCGGCCGGGCGAGTTCGAGCTCGCGCTGAGCACGCCGCCGCGCGCGTACCGGCCCGACCTGCGGCGCGCGGGCTCGGGCTCGATCTTCATGACCGTCGTCGAGGAGGTGTAGATACTCACTTCCCACAATCGCTTTCGCCTTTCTCCTCACACTCGTTCACACCCATGTAGCCCTAGACGTCTGTAGCATACACATTACTTAACCGCATTTAATTGACATGAGCATGATCACCGCCTGCCACGACACGCTGCCCACGTTCAGGGGATCGGCCATCGCGCGCCTCGTGTTTGGGATCTGGGTCGGGAAGAAGCAGCGGCTTCGGCGTTCTCACGCTCGTCGCCCTCAGCTCTTGTCGTGCTCCGCATCGGCCCAGGTGATGAGCTCGTCTGTGCATGCGCATATACGCTGACCATGGCCCGCGCACAGCTTCCACTTTCCCTTTGACTGTGCGCCTGCCCGCCCGCGCGCCCGCCCGCATAGCCTGCGTCCCCCGCATTCGTCCCCGCCTCCTCTCCTCGCAGCCATGCAACCCGCGTCCCCGCCATTCAAAGAGCCGTACCCGCCCGGTGCGGGGATCGCAGGGCCGTCGTCGCTCAAGCAGCGGCGGACGTCGCTCGCGCTGCCCGCGTCCGCGCGGCTCGTCCCCGCCTGGAGCTTCCGCGACGACACCGACGTCGCCCGCCACACCGCCGCGCCGAGCCCGCCAGACGACGCTCCGCCCGGCGCGAAGAAGGCGCGCAGGAAGTGGTCCGTCGACGAGACCAACGCCCTCGTCGAGGGCTGCCAGACCGTGCGTGTGCCATGGTTGCGTATACATCCATGCTCATGCGCATACAGTACGGCGTCGGGAACTGGAAGGCCATGCTCAAGGACCCCAGCCTCAAGTTCGAGAGCCGCTCCGCCGTCGATCTCAAGGACCGGTCAGTCCCGCCCCTTTCACTGCATGTCCGTCATCGTCGCTCACACGCACACGCCTAGTTTCCGCACGTACTTCCCTGACGCCTACAAGCAGCACTACCCAAACGCAAAGACGCACCTGTCCTCCAAGGTGCGCTCAACGCTCCCCGACGGCTCGCCGCTCTTCGAGAAGACGCGCGGCAAGAAACGGCGACCGTTCACGCCGGCCGAGGACGCGGCGCTGCGCGCGGGCTACGAGCGGCACGGGACCGTGTGGGCGACGATCGTCAAGGACCCCGCGTTCCGCGCGCAGGGCCGTAAGAGCACGGACCTGCGCGACCGCTTCCGGAACGCGTTCCCGGAGCTCTACCAGGCCGCGGGCTACAAGCCGCGGCCTGCCGCGCGGCGGCGGCTCGGCGGCGCGCAGGATGACGGCGCGCTCGGGCGCCGCGCGTCCGGGCCCGTGCGCCGGCGGCGCGCGATGACGAACGAGGGCGTGCCCGTGTCGCAGAGCGTGCCCGTCAGCTCCGCGAACACGGACGACGAGGACGACGAGGACGAGGACGACGAGGGCGCGCGCAGCCTCTCTGCGTCGTCGCAGCCGCACGAGATGGACACGGACGGCCCGCCCGCGGACGACGCGCTCTCGACCGCGCTCCTCCAGCGCGTGCTCGACTGGCCCGGCGCGCTCGACCTGCCGCACGGCGCGCCGTGGGCGACGCCCGCGGGCGTCGCGTCGCCGGCGGCCTCGCTGCACGCGGACTACTTCCTCGGCGGCGCCAAGCCCTTGTGGCCCGCGCACGACTGGCTCGACCCGCGGCTCTCGCACGCGCCGTCGTCCGGCAGCTCCTCCTTCGCGGGCTTCTCCCCCGCGCCGTCCTCGCCGTTCTCGCTCGCGCACGGCGTCTTCGACCGCTACGACCTCCCCGGCGCGGCGCCGCACTACGGCTCCGAGGCTGCGCGCGGCGGCGACAGTAGCAGCGCGTTCTCGGATCCGGACGCCGACGCGCACTTTGCGCCCGCCGGCTTCCGCGGCTTCACGCACCACAGCTCGTACGCCGGCGACCTCATCTTCGGCGCGCGCACGCACCAGCCGCACGGCGCGGGCTCCGGCTTTGGCTTCGGCTTCGGCGGGCTCGGCCTCGTCGGCGTGCGCGCTCCGCCGCTGCCCGGGATCGACGAGGCTGCGCTCGGCGCCATCTCGCTCAACGACCCGGTCATGCACGCGTCACCCTCCGACGCGCTCATGCACGCGCCTGCGCCACCCGACTATGCGCCGCCGTCCGACTACGCGCCACCGCCTGACGCACTCGACGCGCTCATCGGCCTCCCGCCCGACGAGATGCACATCTCCCCGCCGGGTACGCCCGTCGAGCGCGCGCCGCTCCTCCCGCACGCGCACGCGCGCTCCGTGTCCGTGCCGCCGCGCGAAGCCGCGCCGACCGCGCGCCCGCCGCTCACGCCCACGCGCTCTTTGTCGGTTCTCGCGGGCGGGGGCGCGCAGGAGGACTGGCCGCTGTCGTTCCTCGACCTACACTACTACAGCGCGCCCGCGCCGGACGTGCCCGCCGCGTTCAAGCCCGGCCCGCCCGCGCATGACGCGCTCGGGCTCCCGCCGCACTCGTTCGGCCCGCCGCCGCCGCCACGGACGCACATCCGCGGGCAGAGCGCGGTCGCGCCGCAGGACCTCGGCATGCGCGTGGACGATAACCGCCGGAAGCGGATGAGCTGGGACGGCCGGCAGTGAGGCGTGGTCTTTCGGTTGGTTTCTTTTCTGTTTTGGTCTCGGATCTGTTCTCTCCTCAATGGATGCATCATGCACGTAGCACACAATGCAAATCTCACTTAAGTTTTTTAACGAGGCACGCCTGGTCTGCTGCTCATATACCGAAGGATAGAATCCCCTACGAGAAAAGCAGTCTCGTCCATGGAGCTCGAACTTGGCATCAGCTACGCCCGCCGTGCTGACCAAATAACTACAGAGCACACAATAAAGACACGAGAACAGATATGCATTGCGGAGCAGTCTAATCGACCAAACATTCGGTACACCAGGGGCGTATCCACATGCTGGAAGAGAATTGCCCGCCTGGAGATGACGAAACTGGTCAGCCATGTCAAGTAATCCAAGATGATGAAAAGGACTCACACATCCGCCGCCACGTCGAGACAAGAAAGAGAATCAGGGATGGCCAGCTTGACTCGATGGCCGGACAATGAACAGTGTCCAGCTGGAGGAGTACGTTCAGCGACGGCAACCAATGCACGGTGTGAAGAGCACCTACCCGTCGAGAGACCTTGGGGTAGTTGATTTGGCGATCTCTAGGGGATGAGAGGGAGGCAGGGAACACGAGATAAGGGAGCGGAGCCTTGAATGATCGTCAGCAAGCCGTTCGAAATATGTGCGGCGGCGCGACGAACCCAAGGATCCTGTGCTCTACCAGCATCAAACGCATGGATCGAAACGCTCAGTGGACTGGGAGGCCCTCGAGCTAGACGGACGACTTGAGCCGAACGCCGAATGGGAGTGGGCGGTAGCCTCGCGGCTGCGCCTTGGGGTAGTTGATTTGTCGGTGACGAATTTCGTCATGTGTCGACGGGCACTTCAGAAGAAGCACACATCTCCACCAGCGAACGTATCGTCTGCACACAAGTGTACACGCAATCCGAACGCTACATACGCCGACGACAGCCTGTTGGATATCCGACAGACATCGCCCGCGTGGTGACCCGCCGCGTCCTAAGACACGGTGAGCCTGCTCAGCCCGCGACGCCGAGAGAGCAACGCCGAGAGCCTGGTGCGCGTATCGTCGCGGGTACGGGATGACCGGGGTGATCAAGGGGCACTTGCGCCCAGACGCACGTTTATATACGCGCGGCCGAGCACGTGATTTTCGTCCTCTCTCTTTTGTTCACGCCACATGCGGTCGTTTCGGTACTCGCCACAGTCGCTCTTGCGGTTATGATGATCGCCCAGGTCCATGATCTTGACCTTGACCTCCGTCCGACCTGGACTTGTGCTGGGCACCCGCACCTCGAACCAGTCAGCTTGCCTCGAAACCCTGTCTCATTCTCGAACGTGCATACTCTTCCACCATTGCGAATACCAAACACACGTCCCCCGCTTCATGCACCCATGTGAATGAACGTCGCCCATCTTTCCGGAGACGCGCCTTGCTTCCTGATCTCGCTCACCGCATATTCGAGCGCATACGGGATGGCGTCGATGTGCATGGGCTTGTTCGCGAACAGGTGCTCGTAAAACAGCTTCGCGATCAATGGGCCGTCTGCATCTCCCATCGACCTTATACAGAGGTTTCAGCAAGGCTCCCACTTCCACCACGTTCGACACTCCACTCACCACATCGTAGCCACAACACTTCGGAAGCCGATGAACAGCATCGCCGCCGCCAGGTGGATCGTCTGGTCCGGATGCGTGGCATCGCCCTTGGCGGTCTCGCAGGCACTCAGAAACGCGAAGAAGGCATCCTTTAGGTCGATGTCCATCAGCTGCGATACCGTCAGGTTGCCGTCGCTGAAGCAAAACGCGCTCTCGAGCGGCTCTTCCGGGTGCTGGATGCCGTGACAGGCGAGGTGAACGAACTGGGCGGACGCAAAGGCCTCGGTTGCTCCGGCAGTCGTGGCGCCGTCGGACGTGAAACCGGGCATCTCGACGACGGAGACGCCCTGTTCGCGCGCGAGCTCGCCGACAAGGTCCACCTCACGCTGCACGTATGTGAGCTGAGCAAGAGGCTCTGCTGAATGCTCCACTGCCACGGCCGAGAGTGTGAGGTCCGACGGGACATCCGTCTTCGTCTGTGCTCGGATGAGAGCGGCGAGAGTCGGCGTGTACGAAGACACGACATAGTCGGAGCAGCACTCCTGCGCGCTGCCGTCGTAGATGCCTGCTGCGTGCAGAGGGGCGAAGGTGAACACTCCGGTCGGGCACCAATGGATGCGACGGCGTGCTGTGCCCGATGATTTCTGTGCGAAGGTGAGTTCATGAACATAGTTCTGAGTGGCTAGTTGTGGCTTACCGTGACTTGCAGCACTTCCAATACCGGCTTCACAACAGTCAACCATAGGGTTCGGAGCATCCGATTGAAGCGTGCTCTGGGTCGCACGCTCGCCAGCCCAAGACGCTGAATCTCTTCGCCCTTCCTGACGTCGCTGCTGTCGTCATCGCTAGCCTCGTCACCAGCGTCGTCTACATTCTCCTGCACCTGGCCTCGAAGATGTGCATGCCTGTCCTGAGCATGTGTTAGCATGTAACTAAGCTCTTTCGCCGACAGATGCTCCAGCACTATCGAGACGGGCGGCTCAGAGGATGATGGAAGGATCAGAGCATAGCACGTCGTCGTCGCCGCAATCAGTACGACCACGGGGTGGGATCTTGCTGTCGACAGCAACGCCGCGTACGACGGCCCCTTCATGAACTCCTGTGTCGCTGGCTGAGCTCGTATCTCCCGAATGAGCTGCTGCGCTCGAATGTTCCAGTGGTGTCGGGCGGTCTGGCCTCTGGCCGTGAACGAGTGGACGTCTCCCGGGTATAGCGTCACTTCACCCGTATCTGCTGATGACATCTTTTGAAGGAGTTCTCGCAACTCGTTGCCCAATGCGGTCGGCGCGGTCTCTATCTGGGGGTCTCGGAGGTGCATCATCTGTGATCAAACGATGCCTCGAGCTCTTTCCAGCAGCTGTAATCCTGCTTGTGGCTCGTTAATAGAGCAAGCGATACCGTAAGCGCTAGTTCCCACGGCACGGCACTCCGAAATGTGGTGGAGCTGAGTCGACTTGGTGAGTACGAAACCGGCCATGAGAGATGCCATGTCCATCAAGAGGCTGTAGGTTTCGAGGAGCAGCGCCTTTACTACATCTGACACTTCCTCTGGAGTGATACCTTTCAGAATCGCTGAAATAGCAGCAAACATCCCGGGAACGTCATCGTGACTATGAAGCACAAGGCTCATTGCTTCGTTCAAACTCCTAAGCGCTACCTGACTCGTTGTTGGATCCAGGATGGAGAGCTCAGCGATGGCTAGCAACGCATATGCTCGTTTAGAGTGGCCCGGACGTAGTAGATTTGATAGCTCTTCTCCTCTTTGCTTCGCGTCTTGTAGTGAAGCCGCGCTACCTGTCAGCTTGTGGTGTAAACACAAGTACGAGACGAGCCTCCAGTAGAGCAGCCCCAAGTCTTGATCATGCGGATTCCTCACACTACGAGACTCTTGTATCAGCCCAATCGCCTCTTCCAGATCACATATCTCGCCTTCTCCGACCTTGAACTTCAGCATGATAGAGACAGCCAGATTGTGATAGAAGGTTCTTCGAGTATTTACGTCGGTCAATGGTGTGTCCTCGATCATAGCTCTTTGGACCTCCAAATTTCCCATAATCGATGCTTGCGATCCAGCCACTCTCAAGCTGAGTCGAATGAGAAGTGCTGAACTGAGTTTCATGCGAGTGTAGTTCCAATCACTATAAGTGCCTTCCGTATGTTGTACATCCAGGATCTCCCAGAGATTCTTGATGGCTATGTCACAGAGATCCTCGTCACCGCTTGCTCGGGCATAAATAGACAGTCTATAAGCAATATCTGCGCGTGCACGCAAGCGACCTGGATGTCCCAGAGGGAAGGACTGCAAGGCCTTCTCATTCATGGCCATGGCGATCTCCAGTTGGCTAACACCGGTGCTGCTAAGCGAGAAAAAAGTCGCATAAGTGAATGCATGCTCAGCATATGCTTCAGCCCGGGTCGTGGGCATGAGATGCGGCAGCGCGAGCATTTGCTTCTCAAGCGCTAAGATCTCGTCTAGGAAGTGTTCTTCGCCACTGTGCATGGCCAGCGATCGTAAAACAGGGGAGAGGCCAAACAAAGTAAAGGCCAACCCGTCGTTATGTCCTCGATAGAGCTTTATGGCCTCTCTGCCGTAAAGGACAGCTTCATGTAAGACCGACATCGGCTCCGATGATATACTAGACAGGTGATGCAGCGCTTGCATGGCACTGAAGCACACATAAGACCGCTCGGGGTGATCCGGAGGACACAGCTCCAATAGGCGACGATATATATCCACAGACTCTTTGATGCAAGTAGAGTCCGCATCTCTGGAGAATCGGTCGAGCAGCAAACCAGCGCGTCCATTCTCAAAGAAGATCGTAGCATGAAGCTTGTCTGGCATGAATCTGCTAGCTTCTCGAGCATAATCGAGTGCCTGGTCGAGCGCGTCATCATCCCCAGCCACCACGTATCGGTTCCGCATAACGATGAACAGCTGCTCTATCAGCGCGGTAAGTGTCTCGTCTCCCTCAGGCGACATGATCAAGTGCTCTCTGAGGAGCGCTTCCCGATAGGGCAACACGTGCACATCTTCTGTTGTCTTCCATATGAGCTTCATTGTGTCTATGAGGTCCACGCGTGCCATCAGCCTATCAGGGTGACAGATGTGCAATCGCTCAAACACCTCCATCTGCAAAACTTTGGCTTCTTCCAGCAGATCCACGTCACTATCTCTTTCGAAACAGCTTATCAGCGTTTTGGAGAGAACCAGCTGTTCAAGATTCCTCGGGCCGTTGGGAGTTTCTTCTGGAAGAAGCGACAGGATCTGACGACGGAGCTGGAGGGCCTGATCAAGGGCGTCTCTGAGGGTGAGGGCATGTCGGGACATGAAATCTTTTGCTCTGGCAAGATTTCTCAGGGCTACCAAGCGCTGCTCTAGATCCATAGGCCCCTCCAGTATGTCCTCCAGCACATTGACAGACTCATCAAGGTACCGGAGCTCCGGTCGTGTGTCTTTGTAAAGCAGAATCAGTGAGTATGCAAGATGCAAGGCGTCCTCCACATGTTCCTCGTCATCTCGGAAACAGTTCGCATGAAGCTCTGTATATATAGATGAGAGCTCTTCCGGATTGCTCATTTTCCCAATGCGATCATTATAGTCTTCCATCAGAAAGGCAGTACCGGCAGCAGCCCTAACGCGGCCTTCGTGACCGGAAGGTGTTAAAACAAGCAGCCCTCGACAGTACGCAATGCATTCTTCTAGAACCCCAAGCTCGGATGTTGCATACCACTCGTCAATCAGCAGATTCACAAGTCTTCTGTATCTTTCGCGGCGATCTGCAGCATCGGCCGGGCATTCCTCTACTGCAAGTCTTGCGATGGCAATATCATCTCTCGTGCTTCCGCCGGACATTCGATGAGGAGATGTAGCCCGAAAGAATGAGGTATGGTGCACAAGCTGGGAAGCGGGCAAGCAGCGAAGATTGGATTGCACAGCCAAGCTTCAGGTCACAACTCGTGACAGTCACTCTTAAGTTCTTAATGTTCCGACGGCATGCAGGTAGCATTATTTCATATTGTAAAAGCACATATTATAACAAGATGAGATAAGAATACTTATGTTACACGATGAATGAGCTTGATCCGACGATTTTAGTTGTGTCAACTGGTCAGTTGAATGTCACATCTTTGGCTGATATTGTTGGGAACGACGTCCAGGCTTGAACCGGGATTCCACTCCCCAATCTGTTGATTTAGACTGAACGGATGCATGACCACCTTCTGGCTCGCGCACTTCCTCCTTGTGCGTGGTCGATTGGGCGGACTGATTAGCGACGACCTTCTGGCTTCCAGCACCACGAAGTTTATAGAAGGAGATAGTCGCCGGCGAAGCAGAGGTGACTTTGGCAGCGCCTGATTTTTTCTGACGGTCGCCGTCAGTAGCAGGTGCTTTGGGCACATGCTTCGACGGTGCAGAATTAATGGTCCCAGAGGTTAACTGAAGCATCTTCCAGGCATTCCAGGTGAGAGTAGGTGCTGGAGCGCATATATAGCGCCGGCGGATGTGCGGGAGAAGGGGAGGATGTACATCTACCGAGGGGGGAGCCGATGGTGATGACCAGTCGGCCTCTGCAGGCCACCTTCTTATAGCATGGCTTCAGCTGTGTCTATCACAGCCGGATTCCTCATCGGGCACGCATCCAGAACGGGCGACAGTGAGGGCCTTGTACCGACCCCGAAGGGGCAGCCTTGTCGAACGCAGACAGCAGTGGCTCGTATGACATCCAGCCCAGCCACAGCGGAGCCTAGCAACAGCGCAGACAGCCCAAAAGTGTAACCTTCAGAGCGAGCGAGCATGAGCGGCAGAGGCTGGGTTGAATTGCCAAATTGGGTGTGTAGGTCGTGGAAGAGAGACGAGATCGCTGCGACCTCAATAGGCGCTCGTCCCTTGGCCTTGTACTTTACGACTAGTAACCTCTCATCGCCTCATTCAGGCTCACTCGAAATACGGTGCTCGCCTGTTGTACAGTTACGCTCTCATTGCCTAATGCGTACGGCCCAATGCGGACGTGACGAGTCATAATCCTTCGCCTTGTATTCGTGAGCACCTTCGCGGGCAGCACCTCTCCGTTCTTGGCTACCCTATACCCGACCTTTTCTAGATGAGACTCAGCAGATCGCGTTGAGAGAATAAGTCACAGTTAGAGAAACGATTCTTCTGCTCTACACTATCCTGGGATGGACCGCGGGCACGAAGGAAGAAGTGGTGGATCGAAAAGGATGCGCACCTTCGTTCATTCCATGGACCAGTCTTATTCACCATATGATCAGACCACGCACACGTCTCCTGACTACTTATATCGACGATAGCTTTGATTACACGATAGCAAGCACTTTTGTCGTCGGTCATTGCCCGGGTGGATGCGCATCCGAGAGGCGAACTATGGGCTGTCACCTATGCTCGTGCGTTCCCTGAACGCCCTTGGAGCACTCCGACAACAAGAAAGACTAGAGCCTGCGCTCTATTAGTCCTGCATGCGCCAGCGGAATATATCGATTATGATGGGAGGTATTTTGCTGTTGGGCATGACAAGACGAGAAGGTCGTGCAGGTACGTACCCATCCCTTCTAAACTTTACCCCCACACACTCATCTGGGATCGTCCTTCAGAGTAACGGAACTCGTTGTCCCTCCATATGTACCCTACATTTTCCATCACCTACGCTTGACGCAACTCATCCAACCGCATGTAGTAAAGTGCTGTCATCGCTTTTGTCGTCAGAACAAAGGTTCGTACAGTAGCCGAATATGGATCACTTTCCTTTTATCAGTGGCACAGAAGACACCCATCCGAACTCCATGTTCGCTCGGAGAGACACATTTAGACCGACTCCGAACGAAGTGAAGACCACTTCGGGAAGGCTCAGCGGCTCCGCTGTTCCAGAAGGAGGTACCCGAATGCTCACTTATCTTTCAATTTGCAGGCTTCCGCCAAAAGATTGCTGCCAGGAATGTGCCGTTCCGACAACGTGGAAGACCACGTACTGTCGAGAGCCTTTCCATGGTTCTATGCATACTCCGTCGTTTCGCGTCGGTGGTCGTGCTCGGTGGGTTTGTACGAGGTGTCGTCATGTATTAAGCACACGAATGTAATTATAACATGTCCATGCTTTATGCTACAACCTCTCAAATCGATCTTCGCGATTCTTAGCGATCGAGCTACGACGCTATGGGGTGCTGTGCCGGCCTCATAGCACGTTCGGCGACGATCCCCGTTCAAATCTTGGAGGAGACGCGCACCTCGATCGGACCAACCACGCTGGTCAAGGTCGCCGTACGCCATGCCCACGCTTTCAGCCAAATTTGTGAGAGCAGAAGGTCGCGAAACTGGTGGTGGGAGTAACCAAAGCCTGCCTGGAAGCTACGGGGAAGAATGAGAGTGCGTGAGCACACACTCGAGAGAGCGAAAACGGCGCATCTACCCTCTTGAAACAGGAAAGACAAGTCGTCCGCCTCCAATCTGGAAGGCACAATGCACGAGAATGATGTCGAATACTTAGCTATAGAGTAGTGTTTTCTGCATGTTGAGACCGAAGTCCTCCAGTCGGATCTCGCACAGTTGGTAGAGGAAAGAGCATAGATTGAGGAACCCGCATACATAGGGACGCCATAACGAAGCTATCAATAGCAACAAAGGCCGAGTCCGACTACGAAGTGTGATGAGCAAACGTGAGGCTGAGTGAGGAAGAGAAGCGTACTCACATAGTCAAAACCGAACCAGGACGGTCACGAAAAGATGATATGCAGATGTACCCGTGATGCATTGAGTAGGTGTAGTCGCTCCGGTGTCCAGCTGCACGTTGGAGACGCGAGTAAAAGATGGGGAGGGAACACGGCATCAAAATGGACGAGCCGATGGAGGGATCTTGGGCTACTTATGTGTGGGTACACAGAGGCAACTCGACGTGGGAGCAACTGAAGAGACGCATGATGTCAGGAACGGCGGCGCTCAGGACGAAAGGAGAACGTACGCCGGCTGGCAGCTTCGAGCGACCACTACAAGAGTATGTTCGATTTGAGATAACGTCGTCAACGGCTTCAACCGTTCTGAATATACTAGTGGCTGTGACGGCTACAGCCGTTCCACTAGCATGCATGGCAGCGCCATGTCTTCTGGCTGGATGGATTCGACCTCGGGGTACTGTATTTGTGTGTGTTGACGGTGCCCCAGGAGGAGCTCCTCGAGAGTCCAATGACCGTCTACGACGCGGCTAGTAGCTGCGACGATAATGCAACGAGCTCCGCTCAATCCACTGAGCACCGCCTAGCAGACGCTGCCCGTTTCAGACAAGCACTGGGCAGAGGTAGCCGGTAATTTTCGCCTCGCCGGGTACCGAAGGAGCTCGTACGCGACGAAGCGAGATCAATGCGCGTATGGTCGTGAAGTACGGGGTGACTGGGGTCATCAAGGCATGTCGAGTATCGCAGGTGCTCAT
>LCTX01001766.1:0-11342 GCA_002233555.1 Limonomyces culmigenus | reverse complement strand
CCCTCGTAACCTTCGTCTCGATGATACGCATACCCACAGACGTGGTCCTCGGCCTTTCGGGATGGCCTATGACAGGGCTGACCTGCCTGCCACCCACGATGGCGCACCCATCCTCTTGCTCGTACAATTCGTGATCAGCGTCTGCAGCCGAATCACTCACAACCCTTTCGAGATGGATTGGAACGGTACATACTTGACTACGAAGGAGACCGTCTTTCACCAGAAGAGGCTAAGCGAGCTCAATGAGTACGCAAATAACCTCAACTCTCACGCCTATCGTGCACACTGCTACGGTCTCCTCATCTTCGGCTACCAGATCCGTATCTTACGATGGGACCACTCAATGGCTCTGGTGTCTACTCTATACTCGATGGACACCGACGGACTCCTCTTGGCTTCGTTCTTCCATACGTTCGCCTGTAGGGCCTCGAAGGAAGCCCGTGGATGGGACACCACCGTGGACCCTGCGCGGGGCTTGGCAATGGCGGAGACGGTCCGAGTCGGCTCAGAGGACATGAACGTCGACAATCCTGCAATCCAGAGATGGAAAGACAAGGGCGCCTTCCGGTCGAAGCTACAGTGCTTCCATGTGAAGAATTCAGGCTCCGAATCATCCACACAGACCATTGAATGCTTCGGTCCGTTCATCCCACCTGTCCAGTCTTCTCATATGGACAGGCGAGGCACCCGTGGATGGCCAGTATACATTCCTGAGCTCGTAACCGTGGCATGGATGAAGCGTGCCTGGCGTATCGACGAAGAAGGGATTGAGAAGGAAGGCGAGACCTACAATCATCTGAGGACGAAGGGGATCACAGGCATCGCTATGATTATTGCACATGGCGACATCACCGAAGCATCCGGCTCTAGCATGCACTCCACGCGCACCGTCTACGATCAGATCAAGGACAGACCATGGTTCGATGACGGAAGCGAGTCAGGAGATCGGCTGCGCATGCATCGCCACTACGAGATTCTCATTCACGAGGTCGGGATACCCTCGAGGTTGTTCACCACTCCGAAGCAGGCGGTGTGCGCGGTCAGAGCTGCACTTCATAGTGAGTGACGTTCGAACCTGCGCATCCCGGTCATGACTGACCACTTGTCAGCTCTTGTCTCAGCAGAACAGAACGCAAGCGTCTTACATCGCGACGTCAGTGCAGGCAACATCCTCATCTACAAGGACGGCGGTCTACTGATCGACTGGGAACTGTGCGAACATGTGAAGGCCGCGAATCAGGGTGATACGCCACTTGAACCGCGAAAGGCTTGGCATATCGTCCGTTTTCATACTGCGTGCGCGTATGGGTGCTGGCAAGATCTATAGGGAACTTGGGCCTTCATGTCACAACACTTGGCCGATCACCCTCACGCGGAGCATCGCTTGGAGGACGACCTTGAATCGGTAATATATGTGCTGGCCTGGTTGGCCATGCGCTACATGAAGACCAATGCCCCGGCCAATCGGCGCTCCCTTCTCTTCTATTACATATTTGAAGACTACAACATTGATGACGGCGTCAAGACGGGAGCGAGGGGGAAGCAATCCTGGCTCCCGTCAACAGGCATAAACGGACACTTCCGACTCGCCGTTGAGGACCATGGAGCGCTCACCACCCTACTTCGGCGGCTGGTCGAGATCTTCTCACCTCGATATAGATACTTGGAGGATCATTACAGTAAGCACGGCATCGATACTGCAGCTTTCGTCGACGCTTTCGACGTTGCTATGGGCGATGATGATGGCTGGCCTGAGACGGCACTACCGGCTCAAGACTGTCTCCCTCCCTATGGGCCTGCCTCCTATTACCGAGAGGCATTCCCACGGGACCAAGATATCAGCATAGTCTACGAGACTCAGTCGGCCAAGTCCATCAGTGGTAAACGCGCTCGTGATGATGAAGACAATGACCAAGGGGAGGAACGCAAGACTCAGAAGCGCCGTACGCACGCCGGCTCTGGATCGGGACAGGACCTTCATATTGGGATGCTGATCCCGACCAGTTCCTACGCTACGGAGCCGCTCGCTTCTGAAGGTGAGGACGAGGAGGAGGAGATATCCGGAGATGAGGAGGAGCAGATATTGGGCGACGAGGAGGAGCAGATACTGGGCGACGAGGAGGAGCAGACATTGGGCGACGAGGAGGAACAGAACGAGGGAGAATCTGTTGACAGCTACGGAGCAGAACACTTTCACAACCCGAAGACGCACATACCACGTCTGCGCCCTTGGTACTAACTAATCTTGGATCACGTATTTTGATTCTCGTCCTTCCCTCCTTTTGCTTGCTGTAATTTGTTTCTCGCTCATCCCCACGTTGATTACAATACGTGAGGGACACGGCTTCGTCCCAGGGACATCGCGAGGTAAGTATGTACAGGTCGATACACCAAGGCTGGCTGAGGAGTAAGGACGAAGATAAGGCTATCGTTCTTGAGTATCACAACCGGCAACGCCAGCAGCCGCGAGTACAATACAGTCACGGTGTGATGAGAGCAAAGTCCAAATCTACAACGCAGTCAAACGCGATCACGGGAAATGACGCGTGCACCTTGACTCTGTCTGAGCGCGTCCGCTTCCGAAACGCGGCTCCGGCTTGGTCTCATTAAAATGTGCACAGCTCGGTCCCTTGCTTGCCTGGATATCTCCCTTGCCGTGACTGCCAGCCCGCACAACAAACAAGAGTTTTGCAGTCGTTCATGACGGTCCTGTGAGGCTCTTGCGCAGTTGCACGAGATGGCCTACTGACACGCCTGCCTGCAAGTAGCATTGCAAGCTTCTGGTTGGACGTACGCCTCCTGGGGCTCTACGCCAGCTGGCTTTCGCTGTTGGGGCTATTGCTTCACAGAGCTGTGTCGACACGCCGAGCAACTCTCCCCGTATCGGCTGCTTTCAAAACGACACATGCATTGAAGCTGCTTCGTTTTCTTGTGGTGTTGCCTGTAGTTGGCCTGAGCATCGAAACTACGACTGCCAAGGAGCCCGTAGCTTACATCGACATTGTCGGGTGCTTGAGCATGGTGAGTCCCTCGTTCGACTTGCGAAACGGAGTATGTCTAACAGGATGCCAGGGCTATGGTGCGCTTCTGTCACTTTTGTCGGTCTACCCCTCCCACGATACGCCGACATACTCGATGCACTCTACCTTCGTCCTTGCCAGTACTCTTATTCCCTATCTATCTCGAGACATATGGCCGCTCTTGACGTACACGCGGAGTCCATTGGACGTGTCAGAGGGCTCAACGCTCTGGTGGAAGATCTCGCTCTTGTTTATTGCTGCGGTCGTGATCCAGGTCCTCGAGCCAGCTACGCAGGTACCAATTCACCCCGGTACACTCTGATCTATCCTCACTCATCAACGTTCTTGGTAGAGCAGTGCTAGCACCAACCCAGAGGCGACGGCTTCGATTCTTTCTTTCGCCTTCTTCTCTTTCATGGATCCAGTTGTTTGGGCGGCGCAACGCATGAAGCAAGTGACTGTTGCGGACCTGCCAACTCTTCTGGACGCAGATAAGACGGCCTGGTTGGCTTCGTTGGCTCACCGACATCTCTACAACACTACGTCTGTCCGGCATGTTCATTTATTATACGGTCTCCTACACATATTTCGGGGAACGTTCGCGCTGCAAGCTCTGGTTACGATCCTCAATGTAAGTCTGCTGCATTATTTTTGTTCCCAACTAACCCTTCGATGCTCAGGCTGGTGCAGCACTTCTCAGTCCTATCGGAGTCAATCAACTTCTCGAGTGCGTGCCAACCATGTTTTGCGGTAAAAGTATGTGGAAACTGATATTCGGCCTGTAGGTACTTGGAGACGGACGGGAAGAACGCAGTAATACGGCCGTGGGTTTGGATTGTCGTTGCATCAGGCGGCCCGCTCTTGGAGTTGATGCTGTACGAACTCTCAAGATTCCTCTCGGTCAGTACTCCGCGTAATCAACTGACCTAAGTTGCCTGACCGTCATCGACAGAGCAGGACCTTTATCAGGATAGGATCCATCATCACCAGCCTCGTATTTGAGCAGTCAATTCAAACTCGACTGTCTCCCAGCAGTGTGGAAAATACGTCGCCGGCTGTCGCCCCTTCGTCCGAATCCATTACCTCAGAAACGTCGACCGTTGCCGAGGGGTCTGATCACCAGACGCCGGAAAAGGCTACCATTAATCTTCAAGGCAAAATGAACAACTTGGTGACTAGGTGAGCAAGCATCGGGTTCGTCAGCTTCAGAGCGTCCCTCTCATATTGAGTAGTGACCTCGCCAACCTAATGAGCGCAGAGGAGTTCATTGGCAATCGTAAGTCTTTCCCACCCCGCAATACAATCATACTTAACTAGTATCACAGTCGTCAGTGTCCCACTGAACGTTATCTTTGCGATCGCTCTTCTTTACCGTCTCCTTGGTTGGAGTGCGCTTGCCGGATTTGGTCTCATGATTCTTCTTTTCCCGGTTCCGTCCCGGATCGCTTCATTTTTGGGTGGTCTTCAACGGAAGCGGATGGTCGCAGTAAGTCTGCGCAGTCATCTTATCCGTTACGGATGTACTAACTGTTTCCAGGCGGATGACCGTGTGCAGGCCATTACTGAAAGTTGGTCACCCTGCCACAGCTTCTCCTTCAATGTACTGACCTGATCCTCAGCTCTTGGGATCATCCGCATGATCAAGTTGTTCGGATTGGAGCAAAAGACTCGGGATGATCTCGCACTGAAACGGACAGCAGAGCTTCACTACATCCAGCGAGCCAAACTCATGAACATCTCCATTAGCATCGCGAAGTAATGTCCATCCTACTTGCCCGAACCATTATACTGATCATTCGTTAGCGGCGCCATCGTTGCCGTCCACACCCTCGGCATGTTTGGTATCTATGTACGTAACAGATGTTCTCATCTCGCTTCCATCTCACTCAATGTTCCCTCAGACCATAATCATGAAGCGTGACCTCACTCGTCAGCTACTTGTTCTTCTTCCCGCTTCGCCGTGTTGACGCTTTTGGTAGCCTCCATAGTCTTTGCTTCGGTTATCCGTGCGTAACACAGAGCTCACTGACATGGCCAACATTTGACATTGAGTAGTCTCGGACCACTTGCAACGCCAGATTAAAACCGCCTTCGAGAGCATTTCACCGTTGGTTCAAGGTCTGTCTTACCTACTCTTAGTCCTCCGTTATATATTGAACCGAGTGCCGTAGCTCTTGTCTCATTAGAACGTGTGGAAAAGTTCTTGAACAATGTGAGGATCAAGCATTTTCTGTACCGTGCCTTGTCTCTAAATGCCTTCAGACCGATGTTGTCGAGAGCACACAGGTACAGCGTCTCGACGCGCCTTTGAGGCGTCCAGTTCCAACAACGATTGGATTAGGCCCGGGTACCTTCTCGTGGACGTCAGGTGGAGAACAGGGCCGCGACACATCTGGACGAGTATTCCGACTCGAACTCGAACAGGCGATCAATTTCATGCCCGGAAAACTGAACCTGATCACCGGACCGACCGCCAGCGGAAAGTCGAGTTGCATCATGGCCCTTCTCGGCGAAATGCATGAGACGAACTCTGGGACGAACACCCGTGTGAACCTTCCCCGCAAACAGGGAGTGGCGTACGCCGCACAAGAGCCATGGGTGATCAGCGGAACGGTCAAGGTACTTGCGAGTCTTTTATGTGAACGCTTTGGCTCATTGCTTCATAGGACAACATCCTCTTTGACAGCAACTATAACAAGAGTCGTTACGAAGACGGTGGGCCGGCTGTGAGACGTTACAGCGCCATTGTATTAACACCCTTGCAGTTCTGTATCAGTGCGGTCTCCAGCAAGATTTACTTTTATGGCAGGCTGGCGATCGTACTGAAGTCGGCGAGAACGGGATCACGCTCAGGTGAGCATATTGCCATGGCGTAGTTCTATGATGGCACTGACGGTTCTGTACAGTGGCGGACAAAAAGTGGTTCTCTACTTCCGCGTCAAAAATATGAGCTCACACAATTCAACAGGCTCGTATCTCCCTTGCTCGGGCTGTGTACTCAACTGCGGAGGTGGTTTTGCTAGACGACGTGCTGGCTGCCCTCGTAGGCCTCCTTCCATTTGCGATGGTCAAGGGTGTTATGCTCACTGATCTTTCAAAAGGACATTCACACATCGAAACACATTGTCGAGAAGTGTTTGAAAGGCGACCTTCTGCAAGGGCGTACCGTGATTCTTGTGGTGAGGGTCCATCAGTCCCCACGTTGTCGCCTACTCAAGAGATGATTAGACCCACAACCTGACCTTGACAATCAACATCGCGCAATATGTAGTGTGCTTGCGTGACGGTCGTGTCCATACTCAAGGACCGACACATGACGTTCTCGACGAGCTGGACCTCTCAGAAGTCAAGAGCACGGAGGAAGGGCAGACTTCCCTCAAGCTGGAGGACAAAACTGAGCCTACTTTGGCCGAAGATCCAGCCAGCCAGCTCGTAGTAGTAGAGGAGAAGAGTGAAGGTCGAGTCTCCTTTGCGAGCTTCCGTCTGTTCCTCGACTCGATCAGTGGACGATGGCCGGTACTCTTCTGGACAGCTTATGCGATCGGCAACATTGGTATTGTTGCAGGCCTCACTCTCGAGCCATGGTGAGCCCAAGCATTTTTGTTGACTTACAAGTGGGACTGAGATAAGGATAGGTGGCTTGGCGTTTGGGCGAGTCAGTACAGCATGAAAGCATCAGCCGAGGTAAACGCCATGTAGTGAGTGCCCTATCCATTCATTTGTTCTCTTCTCACTCAATCTATAGCTACATTCTGGTCTACGCTGGGATCGTTCTCGGTATGATGGCCTTTCACGCAATGACCGTCACAATATGGACCATGGGCTCCACTCGAGCATCTCGCACAATCCATGCTTCCTTGTTGTCTTCTGTGTTCTCGAGCACGTTCCGGCGAGTACCGTTCATTTCTCACTGTGATTCATGCGATCCTGATGCAACTACAGATGGTTGGACCAGACCCCTGTGTCCCGATCCATATCTCGCTTGACGCAAGACGTCCAGTCCATGGACGTCGGCATACCGGTACACATGAATTCCTTCATCCACAGCTTCATCGGCCTAGCTCTCAAATTTGCCGTGATACTACCGTTTGCTCCTGTCCTCTTCCCGTTGGGCATCGTCGTTCTCACTGCCGGCGTCTTGGTGGGGCTCATTTACATGAAGGCCCAGATGGCAGTCAAACGTGAACTGGCTATCGCCAAGGCTCCGGTTTTACATGTCATGGCAGGAGCCATGTCGGGGCTTGGTAGTTTTCTCACTGTTTGTTCGCCTTCGTTTGGTCGCTGACATGCGTATCCAAGCATCCCTTCGCGCCTATGGCTGTCAAGACATGTTCCGGCTTGAGCTTCACAAACAGAACGACCGGCTCTCTACATGTGCCCGGACATACAACAATCTCGGCCGGTCAGTTTGCGGCTCTCCATCGCCTTTCATCGAATATGCCCATCGCTTACAACGTGATAGCTGGTTTGCTCTTCGCATGAACCTTGTCGGATCCGTCTTTACGACAGCTCTATCGGTGTACCTCGTGTATAGCAAGCACCGACCCAGTCCTTCCAACGTTGGCTTTCTTCTCGACACAGCGAGTATGTTTCGACCTAGCGCTAAATCTGATATGAATGACCTCATCATTTCCTCTCAGCTCTTCTTGGCCACTACACTCTTTGGTTTGTCGAACGGTGGAATGGACTTGAAGGTGAACTTCAACATGACGAGCGTGTGAGGTCTGGCACTGACCATCAATATAGTCGAGGGCAATAGGCGAGTATCGGCATGACCAGTAGGAGGTATTCGCTGACGCCAATATCAGTCTGGAACGCCTCCAGGAGTACTTGCAGATCGAGCACGAACTGCAGCCGACCCAAGATGGTGTCCCGCCTGCTTACTGGCCCGCTAGTGGTGAGCTCGTCGTCACGAATCTCTGTGCTCGATATGCTGTGGTACGTTTGTTGAACGCCGCGGTCAAGCCGACTTGCTGACATGTTTGAAAAGGACGGTGCCGATGTTCTCAAAGACCTCACCTTTACTTTGCGGTCTGGGGAGAGGGTTGGAATCGGTGAGCTACTCGGGGCTGATCAAGAGCCACAGCACTCACAATCACCCCAGTCGGACGTACAGGTAGCGGCAAGAGTACCTTCACTTTGGCCCTGCTGCGAGCCATCCCCATTAGCGGGCAGATCAAATACGACGGCATAGATACTTTGAAACTGAACCTGGATGCTCTTCGCTCAAACATCTCGATCATCCCGCAAGCTCCAGAGCTTTTCGTGGGCACACTTCGCCAGAACCTCGATCTGTGGGGCACGCAAGACGACGCGACGTTGAATGGTGCATTGAAAGCTGCTGGTCTGCATAGCCTACCGACTGCTGGCACCGACGAGCGGACGAGGTTGATGCTGGACTCTGATATCGCGGCTGGCGGCAAGAACCTGAGCTTCGGCCAGAGACAAATCATCGCGCTGGCTAGGGCTATGGTCCGAGAGAGTAAGGTTTTGGTTTTGGATGAGGCGACTTCAGCTATTGGTGAGCGGCCATTTCTTATCCGTACGCTTCGCAGGCTCATGTTTTGCCAGATTACGATACGGATGCGGTGATCCAGCGGTCGCTCCAGCACGAACTCGGCAAGGACGTCACAGTGATATGCGTAGCTCACCGCCTGCAATCTGTAATGCACTCGGACAGGATCGTGAGTGCTTCGAGCTTGAGTTACTGTGGACGATGATTCTGACATGTTTGCAAAGATGGTGTTGGACGCCGGTCGCCTCGTCGAGTTTGCCAGCCCAGCCGAACTCTTGCAGAAGGAGGACAGCCTCTTCCGCAAGCTGGTAGATGAGAGTGCGGACAAAGGCGCCCTACTGGCGATGATGAAGAGCGCTTGATGGCTACATATAGAGTCTATAGGCGTAGAGAGTGATAGTTATTGGCTCAATTCATGTCAGTCGTGTCGCTTAGACATGCAGTTAAATCCAGTTGTACTGCATGTCCGACGTCGATCCGCGGAACCGGAGCAGTTGCGCTGCAACTTCAACTCTTGACACTCCCGCGACACCTGCACCGATGCGCTGGGAACATGAACGCGACCGCAATACCCTCAGCGTCGTCGACGACTGCCTCTTGACCGGTGAGCCTTATCGGCCCGCACAGTTCTAGCATCCATACCTGCCCGCACTGTCCTCACACTATCTCCCACATCTATCGCCATGAGGTTCCGGGTGGTTCGCAGACTCTGGTTCGGTGCGCGCGTTTGGAAACCGCCGTTTGCCGCCGTCTCATTTTGTATCACTCAGCAATGATCTCCGTCACGTCCCTGGCCACCTTCATACTGTGCTTCGTCGCGGCAAACTATGTCACGCTTCCTTGGTCCATCCAAGTACTCTCAGTCTTCCCGTTCTTGGTATCCTCGACGTCTGCATGGATGTAAGTTCTTTCGTGAACCTCTGGTGGCTGAGGAAGTCTGACCTGCCTCGTCCAGAGCTGTGCGCAGTCGCTTCGGAAAGGTCCTGATCCCAAACCACACTGTCGGCGCCGAACTTCTAGGAGTCGCAATCTCATTATGCTGTCATCTCGGTCAGTCCTAATACTTAATATCTGTGATATGCTCTCACTTCGATCATATCAGCGTTTATGCTACTCGAGCTGGCTGCCGAGGACCCTCATCCTGACGGTCACGGGAATGCGGTCTTTCTGGCGCTGCACATCTTCTGCGGCATTACGGCAACCCTGCGTAAGCGTTCCCACCTCTATCTTTACGTCTTAATTGGCCTTACTAACTGATTATCAGTCGCCTCTTACTTACTCTCTCTGTCAGCATGTGCTGCCATGGCCTGGTACACCGTCGATCCGCAAATTTGGTCTCGCGACCCATCGGCATCGCCAGGACCGTTTCCTCCCCGACTCATCTTCGCGGCGCTTACAACGCGAGCAGAAAAGCAGGCTTGCCCTCGGTATCGCACGCCGTATGCATGCCGGGATGCGGTTGTCAGCAAAAGCTTCCCCCGTGGTCACCAACTGCTCAATCGGGGACGGATCCAGCAGACCTCGTCTCCGCCTCGAAGACCAGTACATCTTTCGACCGCAATCGGGTCCCTCTCGCCATCCCCACGCCGGCTCAACGATCAAGGGTGTACTCTATTCATTTTGGGCCAATCAGTGCGCGGGAAGCAGCGGCTTCCGCATAGAACGGGTCAACTATAGGCATAGCATACGTAGCATAATTTCTATCGATCTACTCCGTCACCGAAGAGCAATCACTGGGTTAAACGAGGAGTGTCGCCGCCGCCGTACGCGCGTCGTACAGAGTGTAGGGAGGGAGTACAGAGGATGTAGCGCGAACGCGCTCCTGGTACGCTACGGCAAGGCTCCGAACGCTAGCGCGGGCGTAGAGCGAGGAGATCGCGTGCTGGAACGTAGGCGGATCGTGAACGCTGCACTCGAGGAGCGCGCTTCGGAGAAGCTGGCCATTATGATGTCATGCTAGCTGGGTCTGCCATTTTTGACACTTTGTTACTGGAAGAGATTGACATTTCATGATATACTAAACATATAGACAACGCTGATAGCTACTGTAACATGAGATCTGTTGCTGAGTAAGTGCTTCGCGTCCTTAAGGCCCACCTATGAGGATTGGCGTCCTCCTTGGCGGTGTTGCGCTCGAGCTCGTCGCCGTTGAGCCCCCACGGGCGGGACGCCGATACCCTCAAGCTCCACGAACACGACATACCCTTGCGCGTGGCCGCCGCCTGGTGCGCGTCAAAGCGCGGCGCATACGGGAGCGAGCCGAGCGCCTCATCCTCCTCATCCGCAAACTCTGTCTGGCTTGGCCGGATGCGAAGCAGGGAGCGGGGAGCATGCGCGGCGAGCAGGATGCTCCCACTCGATGCCGCGGCAGCAGCTCGCTGCCTGGCCGTGGGCGGATTGAGAGGCTCAGAGTTGAGCCCCGTACCCCGGCGCGCGAACAGGTGCGTGGCGGTGTGCAGCGGCGGCGACGGCGGCGTGAGCTCGCCCATGTGTACGGGTGTCTGCGGGCATGTGCATCAGCAGCGACGCATGCAATTAGAAACCCGGGTGCATACCGCGTCGACGGCGTTGTTCTGGCGCGTTTGCGTGCGGTTGGGGCAAGAATGCACAAGTGCGTGCGGGCACTCATCCGGACAAACACTTTTGCTCCACAGACCGCCCGCATCTATCACGGTTTCATAGACCGCGATAGCCACGAGCACATACCATAGCCCACTATAGCAACAAGCACACGCCGTAGCACTTCATTGCAGCCGACTGGCTATGACGGTCACATAGACTCCATCCTGTTCTGCAGTGTAGTGCAG
>LCTX01001750.1:2545-14679 GCA_002233555.1 Limonomyces culmigenus | reverse complement strand
ACGAGGGAGCAACGGTCATCGAGCCCAAGAAAGGCTACTACGACGTTCCCATCGCCACCCTCGACTTTGCATCACTGTATCCGTCGATCATGATGGCGCACAACCTCTGTTACACGACGTTGCTGTACAAGGCTACAATCGACAGGTTAGGCTTGGTAAAGGACGTGGACTACGTTCAGACGCCGAACAACGGTCAGGACAAATCTCGTCTAGCATGGGTGATGTGAACTCACGACGATGGCAGACTTCTTTGCGAAGAGCAGCCGCCGCAAGGGTATTCTACCGACGATTCTCGAGGACCTTCTCGGTGCTCGTAAGCGGGCAAAGGCTGACCTCAAGAAGGAGACGGATCCTTTCCGGAGAGCTGTACTTGACGGTCGCCAACTTGCGTTGAAGGTCGGGCTTCCCTATATTAATCAGATCCATTCTAATCGAAACTTCAGATTTCTGCCAACTCGGTGTACGGTTTCACGGGCGCGACCATCGGAAAGCTACCTTGCCTACCGATTTCATCAAGTGTCACCTCGTATGGCCGACAGATGATCGAGACAACAAAGCAGGAGGTCGAAGCGGAATACTGCATTGCCAACGGACACTCGCACAACGCCGAGGTCATTTACGGCGACACGGATTCCGTCATGATCCGCTTTGGGCCAAATGACTTGGCCAAGGTTATGGCCACAGGCGCAGAGGCTGCAGAGTTCGTCTCGGCCAAGTTCATCAAGCCGATCAAGCTCGAGTTCGAAAAGGTGTACTATCCGTACCTGCTCATTAGTAAGAAGCGGTATGCGGGTCTGTATTGGACAAAGGCGGAGAAGTACGACAAAATGGACTCGAAGGGCATCGAGGTCAGTCGCCAAATGATGCTAGGCCACTCTCACTAAACGTGTTACAGACTGTCCGCCGTGACAACTGCCGCTTAGTGTCAACCGTCATTGAAACCTGCTTACACAAGATGCTGATCGACCGAGACGTCCAGGCTGCGGAGGAGTACGTCTGTTACATCAGCGCATGCTGGGTCTCAACCTTACGTATTTCTCAGCTACACGAAGCAGACCATCTCAGATCTTCTCCAGAACAAGGTCGACATGTCCCAGCTGGTGATTACCAAGGCGCTTGCGAAGGCAGATTACGCAGCAAAGCAGGCACATGTCGAGCTTGCCGAGCGGATGAGGCAGCGCGACGCAGGATCTGCTCCTGCTCTCGGTGATCGTGTTGCCTACGTAATCGTAAAGGGCATGAAGGGTATGTTCCTCTCGGCTGAAGGATGTTCATGGCTGATGGTAACTGTTCTTCGTAGGGGCCGCTGCGTACGAGAAGTCAGAAGACCCACTCTACGTGCTAGAGAACAATATCCCAATCGACACGAAGTACTACTTGGACAACCAGCTCTCCAAGCCCCTCATGCGTATTTTCGAGCCTATTCTAGGCGAGAAGGCAACCTCACTTTGTAAGCAATCGTACCTTCCTTGGCTCCCGGCTTGACTGATGTTTTCGGATAGTGTCCGGTGGGCATACTCGAGCCATCTCCATCGCTACTCCAACTGTGGGCGGGCTGATGAAGTTTGCGGTCAAGACTATCACATGCATGGGCTGTAAGACCGCTCTCAAACCCAGCAACAGCGTTCCAAGTACGTGCACTCATGCTCTCCGACGCACAGTAGTCTAACATTCATCCCAGATGGGGCCGTGTGCAACAATTGTCGCCCTCGGATAGGCGAGATGTACCAGAAGCAAGTCATATCGACGTCCGAGCTTCAGGTTCGGTTCGCTCGCCTTTGGACACAGTGTCAGCGATGCCAGGGCTCGCTGCACCAGGTATGCCGGTGCAGCTTGGAGTGCAAGGAGTGTGTTCTGACCGCAATCAGGACGTCTTGTGTACGAGCAAGGACTGCCCCATCTTTTACATGCGCAAGAAGGCGCAGAAAGATGTCGAGGATTCCGAGCTTGTGTTGGACCGGTTCAGCGACGAGATGTGGTGATCAACGGCGATGGGCTCTGGGTTGTTTGCATCGTTTCTCTGCTTCAAGATCATTGTATTGTATCACACGTTTGTATAATTCATGGCTGGACTACGACATAGAATTTGGTGACCGGCCCTCGTTTACATCATTAGACATCTGGTGTGAATTCAATGAGTGGTACGAAGAGGGCGTCTATTTCACGCGACGCGCGTTCTCCACCTCTCTCTCCGCTCACCATGGACGCGTCTTCATCCTCTGGGCAGATAGATCAACGCCGGCAGGATGTTCTCAAACAGTTCCGCGACGTTAGCTTCTTGTGCTACGCGTAGCTTAGTTAGCGTGCTCAGCTGTTATTTAGAAAATGCGGCAACACGAGAACACGAGCACGAACCTCAAGAACTGTGCGCTCTCACTAGGGCTACACGTTGTTCCGTTTCTGAACAAGCGTCTTTTCCAGTGCGGTTCTCGCTGAAAGACCTTCAACGGGACTTTGACAAGACTGAGGATGACATCAAGGCCGTGCAGTCCGTCGGCCAGATCATCGGCGAAGTCATGAAGCAACTGGACGACGAGCGATGTACGTGTACATCCTTTTGTATCCTTAAATGCTGATATTGCGCTCAGTCATCGTCAAGGCATCATCTGGACCGCGATATGTCGTCTCCCACCGTCCCTCGCTCCCCACTGCCAAGCTAAAGGCCGGTGTGCGGGTCAGCCTCGACATGACCACACTCACGGTGATGCGGATTCTCCCACGAGAGGTTGATCCTATGGTATACAAGATGAGCTTGGAGGATCCCGGAGGGGCGTCTTTTGCGGGCATCGGCGGTCTGGGTGACGCAGTTCGAGAGTTACGAGAGGTTCGAGGCCTTCCCGTTCACGACTGTTATTCTCTAACCATGCTTTCATAGGTTATTGAACTCCCTCTCATAAGCCCCGAGCTCTTCCAGCGTGTAGGTATTGCCCCTCCAAAGGGAGTCCTGCTCTATGGTCCTCCTGGCACAGGCAAGACGCTCTTGGCTCGCGCTGTTGCCGCGACGCTGCAGACCAACTTCCTCAAGGTCGTCTCTTCTGCCATCGTGGACAAGTACATCGGCGAGTCTGCTCGTGTCGTCCGTGAGATGTTTGGGTATGCACGCGAGCACGAACCGTGTGTTATCTTCATGGACGAGATCGACGCCATTGGTGGCCGTCGCTTCTCGGAGGGTACCAGTGCGGACCGTGAGATCCAGCGGACTCTCATGGAGGTAAGGATGTTTATCACACGTCTGAGTACAAGTGTGGCTGAATCGTTCCTGTGCACAGCTACTGAACCAGATGGACGGCTTCGACTCACTCGGCCGTGTTAAGCTCATCATGGCGACAAACCGACCGGATACCCTCGACCCTGCTCTACTTCGTCCTGGTCGCCTGGACCGAAAGATCGAGATCCCTCTGCCCAACGACCAAGCTCGATTGGAGATCCTCAAGATTCATGCTGCCCCGGTGAACAAGAATGGCGAGATCGATTACGAAGCGATCGTCAAGCTCTCTGACGGGTTCAACGGCGCTGATTTGCGAAACGTCATCACGGAAGCCGGCATGTTCGCTATCCGGGACGACCGTGAGTACATCATCCAGGAGGACCTTGCGAAGGCTGCACGGAAGGTCTCGGAGGCGAAGAAGCACGAAAGTAAGTGTGATTAGATGCCCTTGTCGAACAGTGTGCTAACATCATGTAACAGCCAAGATGGATTACAGTACCAAGTAAACGAGTTTAGCATCTGTAGTATATTACAACACGGGGCAGTTTTTCGTACATAATCTAAACGGGAGAAACGTGGATCAACCAAGGTACCTAATCATGGGAGATCCTCTCGACCAACAACGGTAACTGTGCACCCTTATCCTTCTCACTCTTCAGATGCGGACGCATAACAATGCCCGTATGCTTCTTGACCAAGTCGCTGGGGTCGAAGGCAAGCGAAAATTGGAACTCGGAGATGAGTGCGTGGAGGATGATCTTCGTCTCGATCAAGGAGAACCTGTAGCCGATGCAGGCATGTGAGCCGTTGATGAACGTCAAGAGAGGTCCCCAAAGTCCCGGGATCGACTTGACAGCGTCAGGTACACCACTGAGCCAGCGGTCGGGACTGCGGAGAGCGTCGTCAGGTCGAGTCAGAACACCAGTCTGTTGTACTCACTTCCACTCATGAGCATCCTCGCCCCAGATCTCGACGGAGCGGTTGATTGGCAAGATGGGGATTGGAATGAAGTCGTCCTTTGTGACTTGGATAGTGTCTCGCATGACGCCATTCTTGTCCTTATACGGCTGTGCGACCGGAATTATGTCGTCCTTCACTGCGACACGGGAGGTGCCGGTGACGGGCGCGTAGAGTCGCATCGTTTCTCTCAATGTTGCATCTAGAAGCGGCAGCTTATCCAGTGCTGACATCTCCTCCTGGGTAAGCGGGGAAGAGTCGCTGGTGTCGGTTGGGAGCGGGAGCGAACGTAGCTCCTCGCGCAGTCGAGTCTGAATATCAGGCCGCTGGGCCAGGGCCCACAACATCCATGTAAGGCCAGTCGACGTAGTTTCATGTCCTGCGAGCAGGAATGTCGGAATCTCTGTACTCCTGTCAGTTAAAAATTCCCAACGGGAGCGGAGGGCGAACTAACGTGCAAGGACATCGTCATCTGACATGCTTTGAGAGCTCTCTTCCATGTTGGCGCGAACCAATAGCGAAAGGAGATCCCGCGACGCCTTGGAGGACACGTCTTCGCCGGCAGCGATGGCCGCCTTCTTCTCTCGTAACAGCTTCTGCCCAACGCGATCCATGATACCACGGCAGTGCCAGATGTTCCGGTTCTCCTTGGTCGGCTGTTCGTGCTGGGTCAGAATCGTAGGGTTTGTGTGCTGAGCATGATGACACATACGACCCGATGTAGGACGGGGAAGAAGTACTCCAGGATTCCCCATACGGTCACTCCCTGAGCTGCGTTGAACATCTTGTCAAAGGCCTCACTGAGCTCGTCCGGGTTATCGTCAGGTCGCGAGAGGGCATCGAACGTGTAGTTGAAACCTGCCAGGCCAATTATGTCTAATGTTGCCTTCGACAAGTCGTGAGAGACGTCAATCCTCGCCGGCCCATCGATAGATTTGATAGACCATTTGTCACGAAGCTGAGAAAAGTATGAGCCTCAAGCTAGAAAAGCGAAAACACGGAGCTGACCTCGTTCGCCTTGTCCAGGAAGATGCCCGTCAACTCGCGGCACTGGCCAGGACCAAAGGCAGGGTTCATAAGCCGACGTTGGATACGATGCTTGTCACCCTCGATGACGAGCACTCCCTCGCCCATCATACGAGAAAGAGCGAGCCGCAGGGGCTCCGGCTTCCAGTACACTTCCGAGTGCATGAGGATGTGTGAGAGCGCCTTAAGATCCGTAGTGTACAGTCGATGACCCTTCAACGTGTTGTCAATAAAGCGATCGAAGGAGAGTGGAGATGTGGACTCCGTACATTGAATAGTGAGCGGTATAGGTATACAGGCCCATACTCTGCTGTCCATCCTTCAAACAGCTCGTCGACGCTATCCGTCTTCGACGCGGCAGATATCTGAGGGAAGTTCCCCTGCACCCAGCTTGCGTTTGGTGGACCAGGGAGAGTACGAAGCGGAGAAGGATTGGCGATCAGTTTCACGACTCGGTAGGCACCGTAGGCGGCAGCGGCAGAGAAGGCGTATAGGGCATACTGGCGTGCATCCATCCCAAATAGAGTAGTTATTGTCGACGTTCGAGAGCAAAGGCTTTATGTACCTGTGCGTAGCCTCTCCGCAGCTCGTCGAGCACGACTGCGCGTTCGGCAATCGGTCGCAGCCGTGCACCGCAGCATGCAACGAAGAGCAGTTCTGCAAAGCGGTGCATGCAGTGTCGAGTGTAGGGCTCCGGCAACTCGGCTAGCGATAATAAATTATATGCAAGAGAGCGCATGCGATGACCCAGTACATGGAACAGGACGACAACCAAAGCTCGTCAAAACCGACCCAGGAACCGCTTCTTCTTCTTCTCCTTCTCCTCCGTAGTGTTTGCGCTGGGTGCGTGAGACGACGTTGTCGAGCCTGCGTACGAGCTCGACTGCGAGACAGGAGCAGGGCGTGGCAGACCCAAACGGCTGCGCTCGGGCTGTTGCTGCGGAGGCGGGGCGCGTGCTTTGGGCGGTGCATCCTTGAGGAAGTAGTATTGGTCATAGAACGCTTGGTAGGGGCGCTTCCCTCCCGGGTCGCGCACGCCATTCGGCACTGAGCGTGAGCCCACACCTCCAAGCTCGAGCACCTTGAGGTCGTCGATGAACGCACGGGGCGTGATCGCGTGTGTCGAGCCCACGATCACCTCTTTGCCAAGTGAGGCAGAGAGTTGGTACGTTTCACGCATCTCCGAGTATGTCATACCGCCCGCGATAAAGACGAGCAGGCGTTGACGTGTGTCAGAAAGTGTATTGGCACGAGGGTTCTTGTTCCAGTTCGCCTTTGCGCTGCGGAGTGAGGTTGTCTGTGGCGGTGGGGTTGCACGCGCAGTTGAGGCGGCGTTGGAAAGTGGTGCATCTTTGACGTAGGGGAAGAGTGTTGCGTCGAGCCGCCCGTTGTTGTGGTCTTCAATGACCGTGCGTAAGAGCGGCTTGTAGCGTGAGAGCTCGTACTCCTCGTCTGTGGACGACTTGGCTTTGAGCTTCCGCTTGACATCGCGGTCGCCCGGCCCTCGGCTAATTCGTACGCCGAGATAGACAAGTGCGTTGACAGCATCCTGCTCGGCCATCGAAAGCCGCGCGTGCTGGTACAGTCTCCGCCGGTCCTCGTCAGGAACACCGTCGCGATGAAGGATGTACAAAGCGATGATTCGAGCCTTGTTCGAGTTGCTCACTTCGCGGCTGTCCAAAAGGGGCACCATCTCCTCGACGAGCGTCTTTGGTGTCTTCCCCTCAGCAGTCAGTCCAGTGGCACAGCACTTGGAAAATATCAGCGTTATCCTCATTGTGGAACTGCGTTGCATACCTGCTCGACGTTGGCCACGACAGGAAGCTTGTCCGTTTCAAACAGACCCATTGACTGCTCGGCCATGTTCAGATGAAGCGAGAACTGCCAATTTATTAGCGCATGGTTGTACGTAAGGCGGCGTAAGAACGCACCTTTTCTCGCATCTCCTGGTACTGAGGTAGGTTGGCGAGCATGTCCTTCATGTCGTTCAGACTTGCGGCGCCCTCGCTGCAAACCCAGATGAGAGGGAGTTTATCAGCCCACAACAGAGCACGCACCCTTTGAAGCCCGCATTCTCCTCCAAGAATTTGTTAAAGTCGCCCATGAGCTTGTCAATGGCCTCACGCATATGCATGTGCCGAACCTCGGTCCAGACGTTGTCATTGTCCGTAAGGGTCGCCGCTTTATCCTCGTGAATACCGGCAGCAGACTGGAACTTGTAGCTGGTGGCCATCAGTATCATGTTTGCGAGCGTAGTGCTTGAACGCTCACTTATACGTCGTTCCATCCTCTATAGGGAGCAGATCGTTGATCATTGCCTGGTACGTGAACTCATGTATGAGTGGAGCAAACACATCCATCGTCCGGTCCGTGATGATCAGTGTTCCCCTTCCCCGGTCCGATTTTTTCTAGAGCGGGCTCAGCACCTGGCCGCAGAGCAAAGTGATGATAGTAGTACACACCGGAAACTCAGCGTTCGCCTTCTTGTGTGCGTCTAGCTCCTGCTGCACTGTGAAGGCCAGGACCTTCGTAATGAAGTCCGACTCGACGCTTTCGTGCTCGCGTGCAGTCTCGCCGCGGGCGAGGTTCGTTCGCCACTGGCCTGCAGATGGCGGGGGCGGTGCAGAGCGTGTGGTAGCGTGTGGCTTGAACGCGCCAAGTGGTTGGTGATGTGCCGGCAGGTAATAGCGAATATAAGGGTACTCATTGAGTAGGATACAGACGTTCGCGATCTGCGTTCGCGATGAGAGGCAGCCGCTAGGAATGTGGATGAACGCACACGTTTCGCAACGAAGCGGATATCTTCCTCCAGACGCTCACGACCAGCTTTGTATTCGCTCTCGGTTCTAGGCGGTGCATACATGCTGAAGAAGAGGCCGGGAGCTTTGAGGGAGAATGCTTGGGCCTCAATGGCTGATGCTCTGGGTCAACACAGAAATATGATATAAAGGAAATGACGTACCCCAGAAGTTCAGGAAGAGCTCGTTGACACCTTTCAAATGAGGTTCAGCGGGAGACGCAAACAGCTTCTCCAACAGATCTTCGGGGAGCGCTGAGTGATACGCAATGAGCTCATGAACATCCTCTTTGTTCCAAGCAGCACACTCACCCTCGATAAAGAACAAGTGAGCCGCAGCATACTGTTGATGCCCACTGAAATCTTTGATAACGCGCTGAATGTTCTCGCTTGTCGGCATGAGCATGTACATGGCCTCAAATCCTGGTTGTTCGTCACGGTTCGTGGTGATCGACTCTATCACTGCAGACTGTTGAAGTTCTGCTCGAAGGTAGAAGTGGCCTATGCACTCACAGGTTACATTCTCTTCAAGGATGTCAAACTGTTTCAAAACCGAGTTCAAGAGCTTCTGCGAGTGCTCGTCGACGACCAGGATCTTCCATCTCGACTGTGGGTTCACGGAGCGGATCGCGTCGATGAACTCTAGAGACGGGGACGTAAGTCCGTCAGTGAGTCCGTCGATGCTGAACGAGCTGACATAGTGGGCGCACTCGAGCGGACCGTCGTGATCAGTGAGGAGGCCATGGTCCAAGGTCGCGGTCAAGCAGCAAGAAGCACCTCGCGACTGACGCCCACCTGGCGCGAGTATCCTTGTCCTTGTCCTCGTCTTGAGTGTGTACACCTATACACTTTCTGCATCCACACTATGCCTCGCAGGAAGCGACAAGTCTTGGAGGACTCTGACTCTGACTCTGGCGACTCTGACGGCGATAATGAGGACTTTGACGAGACGGACCCGGACCTGCGTGCCGAACGCGAGCTATTCGCAAACCCGTACAAGAACAAGCGCCAGGGCCGAAGCCGTCGCGACGATGATCTGTATGGCGTGTTTGCCAGCGACGAGGAGGAGGAGAAAGGGCCTCGCGGCAAGCCTCAGAAACGGAGTGACTGGACGAAGGCGCCTGTGTTCATGTCTGGGGATAAGGTTGAGCCCTCGAAGGAGGTCAACGAGTCTATTGAGGATGACGGCGGGGTAGAGGAGGCTATGAAGGAGGATGATGCCGACTCGGATGATGCTATGGACACATCTGGCTCTGAACAATCCCGGGCTGCCTCGCCTCGTGTCCACATGGAGGAGGACGAGGAAGAAGAGGAGACCGTACCTCCACCCCGCATCGGTGGCATAGGCTTTGGTGCAGCCAAGACCATGAGAATGGATACCGACGGTGATGCTCCTGCTCCTCGCAAAGGCGGCGGCATAGGCTTCAACAGAGCCACCACTCCCTCGGCACACGACACAACAACCGCTACACCCTCAGCTTCCTCATTTGGCGTCGATACCCCCGACCTCCCTTCTACCTTTGGAAGCCGTGCCCGCGGACATCGCGCTTTTGTCCGCGAAGAAGCTCCTGCGGCTTTCAAGAAAGTGAATCTGTCAACGGCCGAAGCCATGCACTTCACCAAGTTGCAGGGCTCGTTCGGTGCACGCCTTATGGCAAGGATGGGCTGGGAGGCGGGTACAGGCTTGGGCTCCACTGCTGAGGGCATTGTCACGCCAATCGAGTCTAAATTGCGCCCGAACCGAGCCGGCATTGCGTTCAAAGGCTTCCGAGAGAAGACCGATCAAAGCAAAGCGGAGGCTCGGCGTAAGGGCGAGGATGTCAGCGATGACGAGGACGAGACGGGTGCACGAAAGAAAAAGGGCAAGGCTGCGCCTGGTGCGAAGAGGGAGGAGGTCTGGAAACGCCCGAAGAAGGTCAAAACTAAGGTCGAGCACAAGACGTATGAGCAGATTGTGGCTGAGGCGGGCGAGGAGGCGACTGCATACTCTGGTGTTGGGCAGATCATCGATGCCACGGGCGCTACAGTGAGTCGTAAACCGCTGAATCATACCATGTCCGCTGACTAACTCTCGTAGCCTCGCGAAGTCTCTTCTCTCTCGGAGGTGTCTATGGCGGCATGGGGAGCTACAAATGATCCTACTCGGATACCAGAAGTTCGGCATAATCTGCGATTGATCGTGGATTCCAGCAAGTCTGACCTAGACGCACTCGCTCGTGAAGCAAAAGCACTCGAGGACCGCAAGGCAGCGATCACACTCGAAGAGGCACGCCTCAGTAAGAAGGTGGCGAACGAAGCCGAGCGTATGTACCCAAGCTTAAGTGAGGTTCGCAGACCGCTAAAATGCAACGCAGTCATCTCGCGGCTGCGGCAGGTGCATATTGTGGCAGACGATATCAATGCTCGTGCGAAGGAGCAATCATCCATGTATGAAGCCTCCCTTGATTCGTTCACGCCCAGCTTCGAACAGTTGCTTGCGCAGTATACGAAGGAGTACGAGCGTTACCACATCGACGAAATTGTGGTGGCTGCCATCGCACCGATTGTACGTACATACTATCACTCGCTTACACAATACTCACACATTTGCAGTTCCGTCGCATGCTGAACTCTTGGGATCCTTTAGAAGACCCAGCAGCCTTCACTTCGACCTTCTGGATGTGGCGTGGTCTTCTCAGAATGACTACTAAAGTTGAGCCTCAGCAGCAAGTTGACATGTATGGGACAAGAACAGTGTCTGCACCTCCTCCTGTGTGAGTATCTCCATCTGGATCTCGGCTGTCTACTAACTATTACTTCAGGGAAAAGCCTATGACACCGTACGAGAGTCTCATGTGGAATGCGTGGATGCCGAAGATTCGCTCTGTTGTCAATAATAGCTGGTCGCCGGAAGACCCACAGCCACTCATCAAGCTGTACGAAGCCTGGACGTCCTTCTTGCCACCTTTTGTCCGGGACAACTTCTTCGACCAACTTGTGCTGCCCAAAGTGCTCAAGGCCGTCGCAGACTGGAACCCTCGTAGGGCGGCAGTATCACTGCGCACACTTGTGTTCCCATGGCTACCACACATTGGACTGAGGGTCGAAAGTTTACTCGAGGACGCACGCCGCAAGATCAAGTCCGTCCTCCGTGCGTGGACACCCGCAGACGACGTCCCTCCCGACCTCGCGAGCTGGCGAGAGGTGTTCGATGCGCCCGTATGGGACAACATGGTGCTGAAGTACGTCGTACCGAAGCTCGGCGCTCGCCTCCGGGACGATTTCAAGGTCGACCCCCGGAAGCAGGACCTCGCACCGCTCGAGCAGGTTTTCGCGTGGGCGCCGCTCCTTCGGCCTACGATGATCGGCGGGCTGCTCGAGGCGGGCTTCTTCCCCAAGTGGCTCAACGTGCTGCACATATGGCTCGTCGCCCCGCAGGCGAGCTGGGACGAGATCGCTGGCTGGTATACACAATGGAAGGGCACGTTCCCCGAAACCGTCCGCACCATCCCTGCCATCCACGCGGGCTTCACGCAGGGCCAGCAGCTCATGTCGACCGCGCTCAGCCTTGGGCGTGAGCATATTGCGCAACTGCCCAAGCCTGTCTTCACCCCGGTCAACGCCCCAATCAAGACCGCACCGAAGCCCACCGCGACTCCCGCCGCTGCACCCCTCAAGGAGATCACATTCCGCGACATTGTCGAGGAACACGCCGCAGCACACAATCTTTTGTTCATCCCTGCTGGCAAAGTGCACGAGCGCTCACGCATGGCGCTCTTCAAAGTCACCACACGCGCGGACGGACGAGGTGGACTACTCGTGTACATTGAGGACGACGCGGTGTGGGCTGCCGATGGGGATGAGTGGAGGGCTATCGGCTTGGAGGATATGGTAGTTCGTGCGATGAAGAGCGTGGTATGATGAGAAAGAATTGCATGATTGTACTATAATATACATGGTTTGTGCGGCTCGTTAATCGTGAAAGTCTCCATAAGAGAAACTCCACTTCTCAATACGGGCCGACGTCCTGATGATTAGGCAGAACGTGTCTCGTCCATCTGGGCTCATACCAGAACCGAGTCGGCAAAGGAACCGCTCGGGCAGAAGAGAGTCCGTGAGGAAGAAAAAGAAATAGCGCGCACGGAGAAGTCGAAAGATGAAAGAGTT
>LCTX01001737.1:0-37156 GCA_002233555.1 Limonomyces culmigenus | reverse complement strand
GATCCGTGACTGTCACTCGTTGCAGCCAAAGAATGATGGCAGACTTATGAGTATAATACCAATGGGAGGCCCCCTCCATCGTGCGCTTTCTCTCTGCGCATCGTCATCGCGTATCTGGGCCCTTCGTTAGGCGAGCATATATGTTATGCTTGATGATCGAAAATTCCCTTGTTTGCCGCTGTATTACGCCGTTTACACGCTCTTGCTCTAAGTTATCTCATGATTTTTTTACTTTGCTACATGCGCTCCAGTCAAACGCATAATACATCAAGGATCCTCTACAGCAGCTTCAAAGTGTCGGGCTTGACGTCCATCACACCCGGACGGTCATCGAGGCCAAAGAGAGTGAAAAGCTCTTTGCTATCCTTGATGGCGAATTCTGAATGGTTAAACTGCACCTCCAGAGTATCGAGAGAGTATGCAATTGCCGAAGGCAATATGGGTTCTCGTGAAGCGTGTCCAGATCTCAGCGGCACAAAACCGGGAGTACTGCCACACCATTCAGGAAGGATGACGTTGGTGTTTGGCCTAGGCTCAGCAGAACACAGGTTGCGCACCGTTACCACCAGTACCAGTGCCCCGAGCGCCGGAAAAGTCATGGATTCCATCAGCCCGCGCAGGACCGAGACAACATTCGCCTCCGAGACAACCAGCCGATTCATGAGCTTATTAAGATGAATAAGGGGCAGAAACGTATCATCTACAGAAGTGACATTAGTATGTGTGACCCAAGACAAAGCTTGGCAGACGTACCTGCGAGACTACTCATGTGTCCTCCTTCATCCAACTCTTTTACAGTGATGGCAAGCGCGCGCAGGTTCGTGCACTCAAGGATACATTGCAACGAGGCTTTGATGACTCATAAATCTATCCAATTGACGTCTAAGGCTGTTATATTGGTGGCAGAAGACGAGGCGGTGAAAGCGGCCAGCATGTACAGATCAACGTTGGGTCCACAGAATTCCAGAGTTGTGAGCGCCTTATTCGCATATTCGAGAGTGTGATTGGGGCAGGAATAGTCTGTATGAATGCGAAGATTCTTCACTCTTGACATTGAGGCAATGACAGTGTCCATCATGTCGGCCGTGTGGTCTGCCGTGTGAGCCCTTATTTCGAGTGCGTAGACACTCGGGAGAAGTGTATTTAAGCTGATGAGCTCCGACGCAGGTAAAGTGGATATGTAAAACGTGATGTATGCGACATGAACCGCAAGGTCGCGTCGCTTGGTGATGGAGCGTAGACGTGCAACTTGGCGGTCGAGAAGCTCCTTCTGGTCGGTCCCACTCTTGCCTCCTATGCCAATGTCGCAGCCTACTGAGACATAGCGAAAGATGACTCGCTGACCGGCGCGCGTCCACGCCTTGCCAATCGTGCAGAACTGACGAGCCCGTACAAGACGCTATGCATCCGACACGTAGGCAGCCAGGGTGAGCGCCGCGATCTTGTCGATGAGCTCAGTTGGGAGCATCTTGCCCGGGATCTGCGCGGCCATCCTAGCTCAAATAGAGAGATGAGCGTCCTAGGCTACGCGAGCGAGTACTAAGGTAGGTATTTGCGATGGTCGACGTGGCGGACGAAGAGCGTGATGCATCGCCACCGCTGCTCTCTCCGCCGCCGCGTGAGACGACCACCTCTTCGACTGCTTGAATAAGCGTCATTCATGGTCTAAGCTTGTTTAAGTTCCTGGCTGTTCTTCCCAATGATCGCTAGTCGGAGGCACATGCTACTGGTGGCATATGTTGGTGCCGTTGATCATGCTCCCATTTCGTATCGTCGCCTAGCTTGCTCGGCGCCATATATGAAACACACCGCGCACACTGGTGCGGGGAGGCTCCCGCACCCACTTGACGTCGATTGGTTTGCGAAATCACCGTGGAGGTGCTACCAGATCGGGAACACAGAACACCTCGACTCGAACTTGCAGTCACTTCACAAGCTACGAATTCATGAGACACGGGTTTGAGAGGACACGTGATAAATACATTGTGCATCTGTGAGTGGCACGGAGTTGTCCAGAAGTTGGCTGCGACGACCAAGAAGTGGGCCGAAAAGACCATAGCCGGGTCTCCTTCCCAACTCACCAGTGAGAGAGACGTACTCGCCTACTATCGCATTCATCTTGCTTTGCGAGCCTTCCAGTCGATGTCTAGCACGCCCATGTGAACGAGATCCCACCACTTCCCGTCTTGATAGTTCTTCTGTCGCTCGCGACCTTCCTCCACGAACCCTCTGTTAACGGTCGTTAGCATATATTGGTGCAGATATCTGCAGGAGATCGTGACGCACACCGACTTGTAAACCGAGATAGCTCGAGGGTTATCCGATAGAACGCGCAAGGATATCCGGTGCAGTCCTAGCTGGGTGAAGGCGTGGTTCACGACCCAACGTGTCGCTTCCCTCCCTGCATATACTCGTGTCAGCACCTCGCATTGGCCGAGATAAAAATAGCACGCACCATATCCCTTTCCCCAGTGCTTCTCATCGAGCTGAATCGAAAATCTCGAATCACGATTCTTGGCTGGTCCCTCTACCATCAGTCCCGCGAACCCGATCATGTCGGCACCGCAGTCCTTCGCCTCCAGCACACAGAACATAAGGTAGCGTTCGACCACTCCAGGCAGCAATTCCCTCACCTTGATCTCGCTTGCTGGTACGAGCATCGCGACGTCACCGCGCTGACCGCCCGGATCGGCGAAGAGTCGGACTAGCTCGTCGAGGTCGGAGGACTGGTAGCCGCGGATCCTGAGGTGGTCGGTCTCGCTGAAGATCATGGTTGGTTGGGAGGCGGGGAAGGGGATATGATACGGCAGATGGGTGCATATTGCTTCCTGCTTATAGAGCTGTCTGGCTGCGGACTGCGCTTCTCAAGGTTCCATCGCTCCGAGACCGCCCGCAGCTGGTGGTCAACATGTCTGGGTGTCTTATCCAAGTCGGCGTCCATTCGCGCTGGAGATGGCGCAAGCGGACGAGGTCCCGCCTCTTCACATCCTGAAAGATCTTCTCCTCGGACCTGTCTTCCTCGACCAAGTCTCTGAGACAGTGATGAGGAGCACAGCCAATCAACGTTTCGAGTAAGCTTACATCTTTTTATGTGCGGGGTGTCGCCGACAACCTCGAGGTCGATGCGGTGTATGTTAGGTTGGATGAAATCGTAGTTGACGGTACTGACGCGGATGTCAGTCGACTGATAGTTCACACAGGTCAGGATGAGCACCATAGACTTAGATCTATACCGCCGCACCGAGGGCGATACTCAGGATCCCAGAACGGTCATTGGCGGGGGACCGAGGCCGACGCAGGTATCTTTTCCCGCGGCAAGCTCGTTCGCCTTGAGAATGCAGGATAGAGCACTTTGTTTGACGGAATTCTGCACGAGAGCTTCGTCTCGCTCTACGGCACGATGGGGTTGATGTTGACCTGCCGCCGCAGTGAGTCGGCGAGGAGCTCGATAAGCTGCGGTATTTCGGGCTCCGTGTGATTTCAGATGTGAGGTGGGTCGTGTCGGCAAACGCCATGGGCGAAAATGGCGCATCCGGACCTTGGGAGGTAGGCTTTGAGCAAGAACCGAGCTGCGCACACCATCCAGAGTACACCATCTACAGCAAGCGAGATGCAGTTCCAGGTCGGTCTGAAAACCACTCCCGGTCTAGAATGGCCATGTGTACGACGTCCCACCACCGTCCATCCTGGAAGTTGGCCTCGCGTGCGCGTCCCTCCTGGACGAACCCGCTGCATGTCGGGTGAGCCACGGGGAGACGATGACACGAGCGAATGACACGTACATGCGTTGGTACACGGAGATCGCACGGGGGTCGTCCTCGAGCACAGTGAGCGAAACGCGATGCACGCCGAGCTGCAAAAACGCGCGCTCGACGGTCCAGCGCGTCGCCTCCGTACCTCCACCATTCCATCGTCAACACACGCGATACATACCCGCCAAAAGCATCCGGGCTCGCCATAACCCTTTCCCTCCTGCTCAACAGCGATCGCAAGCCCCAAGCTGACCTCCCCGTTCTTGGCCGCGCCTTCCCCGCCCAGTCAGACGAACCCCACCCAAGCGCCTCCGGCCTTCGTCTCCAGCACCGCGAAGAGCAGGTCTGTGCCCCTCGACGAGCTCGGGGATGCCGTCTCTCCACTTGGCGCCGCTCGTGAAAGCAGCGCGCTGCTTGCACGGATCGCTGAAGCGCGAGATGAGGTTCGACGCGTCAGAGTCGCGATAGCCGCGGATACGGAGGTTAGTAGTCTCGGCAAAGGTGATCGAGTAAAGAGTGCAGAAACCCCCGGAAGGTGGGCAAGCAGATGATGCAGTGGTGTCGACAAGTGCGCAAAGACGAAAGGAGGACACCGTATCACATGACACACATGTTTCTTTAGCTCTTCAATCTATACTTTCTCATTTGATCATTGCTCGTGCATCCATGTCTTTTAGTCATCTCTCGTGCCGTGTGACATCATCAGTATTGCCAGTGCACTCAACGAATCGACTCATGCTTTGACTGGAAGAACGGAAAATGACTATCATTACGTCTCATAAGTCATCACTACCTCCATCCCACACCAGTGGGATGTGCGAAGAGAGGGTATGGGTCGTATCGTGCGCGTAGTAGATTTACAAGGACGGCGGGCGGGAGATCGGGCGGCGGGAAACGGGGACATGCGGAGCAGATCAGAGGACGAGGCAGCTGTGCTTCTTCTTGTTCGCACCGCGGGTGAGGAGCGCGGCCCGGGTCGCGTACTGAAAGACCTCGCGGACGCCCTCGCCCGTGCGTGCGGAGCATTCGAGGTAGTGCCGGGCGCCGATCTTCTGCGCGACGGCCATGCCCTGTGTGGTACGTTCAGATGCGGACGGAGGGACGAGGCGGGTGGAAAGGAGCTGACCTCCTCGGGCGTGACGGGGCGCTGCGACGTCTTCCGGAGCTCGTCGATCACGCGCGGGTCGCGGCGCAAGTCCTTCTTGCAGGCGACGAGGATGATGGGCAGGCCGGGGCAGAAGTGCATCACCTCGGAGATCCACTGCGTGCGCGGGCGTGTCAGCCGCCTCCCCTCCTCATCGCGGCAAAGGACGCACCTTTTCCTGGACGTTGTCGAGCGAGTCGGGCGAGTCGATGGCGAAGCAGACGAGGATGACGTGCGAGTCGGGGTAGCTGAGCGGGCGCAGGCGGTCATAGTCCTCTTGGCCGGCGGTATCCCACAGCGCGAGCTCGACGTGCTTGCCGTCGACCTCGACGTCCGCGACGTAGTTCTCGAACACTGTCGGGACGTAGACCTGGCGCGGGGGGCAATCAGCGCGCTATTCCCTTGCCCCCTCTCTTTGGCTGGCACATAGGCTCACCTCGGGGAACGTGCCCTTGCTGAACACAATCAACAGACAGGTCTACACAACGGCGTCAGCTGCGGTCGTTGTAGACAGCGCCGTAGCCGGCGCAAGGGGTTTGCACCTTTCCGCAGGCGCCGTCGCCGACGATGACGAGCTTCCGTCGGATCTCAGACATTGCGCGGCCGGCGTTTGGTTCGTTGACGGTGGAAAAAGGAGGTCGGCCGTCGTAGCGGTCGTTGTCGTCCGAGGCGAGGCGGCCGGCCCCGTGTTGATACGCGGCAGAGCTTGGGCGGAGTTCGAACCACACCGCTTACGTCAGCGCCCTCCTCCTCCTTCCCTCCCGCCCGGCAAGCCCAGGGCGTGCGCGCTATCTACACGCGCTAGCTATGCACAGGCTGAACTCGTATTTCATCCCACCGCTGTGCTCTTCCGTGATGTCTGCTATCTTCCGACTCTGAGCTTCCCGGAAGTGCTCGGTCATCGCGGCCATGCCCGTCTGCCTTGGCCTAATTTGGTTTCTCCGCGCTGCCCCGGCTATCCTCGTGATCGATCAACGTCGATGACTACGGGTGACGGCTCGGAGTGCACCCACTAACATCCGAGCGACATACGTACTCGGGGCTTGCGCATCACATTCACGAGACGACGCGCTGGATTCGACTTGGCGAGCTCGGCATTGCGACAGACTACACAGCTGTACCGTACGGCGATCACCGCGAACGGCTACCTCTGCCGCTCGAATCCATCTACGCGAAACATGGCTGAGACACCGTAATCTACCATCCCAGCATGGAGCTCGCCAGCGCGGCAGACAAGAGCACCGCGACCACCGAGACAGCAGCGCTCTGCGCACCGTTCTTCGGTCTGCGACGAATGTCAGCCATGCGCGGGCGATCTGAGCTGCAGCGACGTACGGAGATACGGCCGAGTCGCCTATGGATCCAGCGGGCGCCGCGGACGCCGAGGCCGAACTCGTGATCGTGGACGTTGTGGCCGCGCTGGTGACTGCGGACGTCGTGGCCGCTGTGGATGCCTGTGTGCTGCTGGCGCCCTTCGGCGCCGCCGCAAAGTTATTAAACGGAAACGGCAGCTGTCCTGCCGGCGTCCCCTTGTCCTGTCATCCCTTCAGCCCACCGAGGCGCCCTTGTTCTGAACACTACGCACGAGGACCCCGCAGTCGTACGCGAGCTGGACAGACGCGCTCGCGGCGCCCGCGGCGTCGCACGCGTCGAGCACGCACTTGAGCACGGCGTTGCTCGCGGCGACGTGCGCGCTGCTGCACACGCACGCCGCGTCGTGCGGGTCGGCGCAGTCGGGCGTGTTCGTGCGGTTTAGGCAGCCCGCGCCGCAGCCCAGCGCTGGGGTGCAGTGTCAGTCGACGAGTGGTGCTGCGCGGTGAGACTTACCTGGGAGGTTGAACGACGTCGGCTTCGGTAGGGCCGACGAGGCGGAGGTCTGCTGGCGCTCAGTGTGCATCCACAGCTGCAAGCACACGGACATCATACCCCGCTCGCAGTCCCGTGCGCCTGCTTCTCGCACGGCTCGTTGTATGCGACGAGGACGACCTGCGCCTCGTCCATCGGGCACGCATCCATCACACACTTGAAATACTTCGTCTGGAACGTGTAGTCCAGGCTGCACACACAGGCCGCGTCGCTGAATGCGCACCCGGTGGTGGTGAGCACGCTTGAGCAAGCCGTCCCGCACGTCGCTGAACCTCGTCAGTCCTTCCTCCGCATGACAGAGCCGACGCGTTTACGTGTGCTTGTGTTGGTGCCTGCGGAGTACACGAGCGGCACCAGCCCCGCTACGAGAAAGAGCGCAGATTGCACGAAACGCATCGCGATTGTTCGAAAAGGAGAAAGGAGCGTGATATCACGTGGATGGAGCGCAGAGATCAACTCGTCGCGATCAGAGGGGAAGAAACGCGATCCGCGGGTGCACCATTTCTAGTACTTATACGTGCAATCACGTTGCGTTGTGCGGGTCGCGTCGGGCAACCGCATCAGAGCCTCCTCGCGATCGTAGCTACGGAGCGGTGATACGGACATGGCGGGGTTGGGGTGCGGTGAACGACTTGCCTAAGTTTCCTTGGAAAACTATGGTTGATCTAGCACAACGCTCTACAGATAACACACATCTGCAGGAAACACTATGAGTCCCACGGCAGCCGCCCCAAGAACTGCTCGCTCTCGCGCCCCGCCGGTGGACACCAGCGCAGCAACGCGCGCACCATATCCTGCTGCACGAGCATACCCGCCTCCTCGCGATCCGACGCTTGCGCCGCCACGCGCCGGACCTCGGCCGTGAGGTACGCCGAGGCGAACGCGTCGTCGGCGGGCAGGATGGGTACGCCATACGGCGGCACACGGGCGTGCGCGTTCCGGCGGGCACGCTTCGCGGAGAGGAAGGCGTGGCACCCGTACAGGTCGCGCTGGAATGGCTCGAGAGCGTTGTGCACCTGCAGTGGGTGTTAGCACCGTGCGAGTGGAAAGGCAAGGGTGAAATCTGACCTCGCCCACCCACGCCTCGGGCTCAGTGTCAGGGTCGATGTCCAGCCCGACGTAGTTGAATTGTGCAAGCGGCCATCGAAGCGCGTGACGGTGAAGCGTCACAAAGCGCTCGCGCTTCATTTTGTAGCCGATCACGGAGATCTTCTCCGGGTACCGTCCTGCATGCTTCGTAAGCTCGCGATCTACGGGCAGCGAAAGGGGAGAGCATACCGGTGAACTCGTGGAACCGCGCGATCGAGAAGATGAGGTTCTGGAACGAGTCCAAGGCGAATATCTCCGTCGTCGCACGGTCGAAGGACCGAGGATCCGGGGACGAGACGATGGTCTCCACACGGGATGGCACTTGCGATGCGTCGTTGACTGAGCTGGGTGTCATGGACGAGGCGAAGGTACCAGGGGCTGCGTTGAGCACCCCCGATAGGAGAGCCAATCGGAAGTAGCTCTCCGCCTCGCTCATAATGGTCCTCGAACTGGTTTGACCGCTGAAAGAGGGTAAGCTCTTGTCCTGGCCCCACACAGCCACTACTTACCCGCTGAAGACGAGCAAGCTGTCCGGGTCTTCCTGGGCCATCTTCGCGCCCTCGACGATATGCCGCCAGAAACTGTCAGGGCGGCCCCTTCCGCGCTGGTAGTCGTGCAGGGTCCAGCTCTCGTCGTCTTCTCGTTCCTCCACCCGAGTTCCGAGGAAGATCGCGTTGCATGGTACGACGATGAGGTGCGTGAGGTTCGTGTGTAATAGAGGCCGAGAGATTCGGGTCACGAGCGCGGAAGATGAAGGGCTGCTGCGGTAAACACGGCTAGGAGGAGGGGACGACGAGGTGGTGGGTGCTGAGCCAGAAGAGAGCGAGTCGAAGGCGAAGGTAAGGATCACGTATGCACCGAGGAGGCTCAGCAGGAGGACGGCCCCTTTTGGTAGGCGGGTGCGGATGTTCCTGGAGGCCCAGGACCGGCGACTACGTGGCGCATCGCGAGGGGCGGGGGTGTTCGCCCATACCGGAGGTGGAAGGAGGTTGCCGAGTGGTTCAGGGCCGGAGCGGAAATTCAGCATGGCGAGCTAGTGCTAAGATAGGGGGTAGTCTGGGTGGGCGTTCAGCATAGAAGTGAGTGGAAGGGCAAGGAGTGGGACCCACGTACAGCCACGATGGAACGAAGGTAGATGGCATGGCCTCCGCGTGATATCATGAAGGTGAAGACCATTGCGGCTGGACCACGCGTTCTAGGCGACCACCGTTGGCCCAGGTGGACATTTGGGTGAGGTACGTAGGCCTAAAGCTGAGACCAGGGCCATTGGTCTGAAACGACATCATGGACTCGGCAAGACCGGTGTACAAGTGGCTGTGCAGCGCAGCTCAGACTCCGACTTGCCGACGAGACGGAAGCAAATTTTGTTGGACGATCTCATTCAAGGCATTAGGGAAGAGTAGAGTACGTGATGTGTAATGCTATATATTCATGCATGAGTCAGTGATTCATGATGAGGTCGTCAATGTTTCGTGAAGGTGTCGTGAGCGGTCGTGAGTGAAAGGGAGTCATGACATGGTCCATGCTCGTTACTTGCTGGTCCATGTCCAACGGAAGATGTTGCTAAAGCCGACGACGACACTGTTCAAGGTACTCGTCCACACTTGCGGCTGGAGCACGGCCTTGGGACGTATCCACTGAGGCATTGTGTCCTTGCTGACGAGGAACTTGAAGTTGAAACTGGGGATGCGAATCGGGATGCCGTGTCTCCAAAGGAGAGAGTTGATCGCACTTGGAACATCTGGCTTGGGAGGAGGAGGCGCCGGCGAGGGGTGAGGGACGATTCGTGAAGGAGGGGAGGCGAAGAACGTGAGGTTGACGAAGACCTCGCCACGCTGGGCGCCGTTAACGTATAGAGGAACCCATTCTGAACGTGAATATGAGTGAACGAGATCGAAGGCGGACGATGAGAGAGACGCACCGTCCATCGTTCCACCAGCGATCGCCCTCTCGACATCAAGACGAGCTGAGCCGAGAGGCCTGTCTTTCCTGCCGAGGCCAACCTTTGCCCAGAGCTCGATGTTGATCATCCTTCGGCCTTCCAGCACTGTTGACGCGAGAGGGAAGCGGAGCTCGGCATCCCATGTCGGATGCTGCCCTCCTCGCGGGTCGACGGGCGTGCACAGGGATTGCCGATGGTCGTACTCCTCCTCGATCTCGACGTGTAAAGGAGGGAGGACCTCGTCTTCTGGTGTCGGGACGAGGCTCGTCCTAGACATGGTCTTCGCTCGCTCCTTCTCCAGCCTCACGCGAAACTTGTCAATCGACGCAGCACGCTCGGCTGGAGGGATGCTTCCAAGACTCGTCCGGCGCTCGCGAGATGCGGTGCTGTCCTTTCTGTGTCGGAGCTTGCCCGTTTCTCCGCTCTTGATGGACATCGCGTCCGGCGAAGCGGGGAAAGGGGCGGTGTAGAGAGTGAGGCTCGCGTAGGGGCTCTGTTTCGTCCAGCGAGAGGAGGACGCGGTGATGAGGTGCCGGGCTTTGAGTACGACCACTACGAGAGTTCCGAGTGGCTTTTCCATCCCCATCGGCGACGAGGATGGCAATTCGGCGAGCAAAGGAAAGGAGGAAAGATCCTTGGGCGGCGGGGTAGGAAGCCCTTGGTCGTCAAAAGGAGAGTGCATGTGAAGGTATGTCGATGATCACTGTCGGGAGATGTGGTGGATGAAAGGGAACCGGCGCAGTCCTTTTGCTTGGCTCAAAAGCCGTCGCTCGCGGCGCGAGACAGGGAGGATCTTCCGGTCCGTTGCGATGACGTCTGGACGCGCAACACCCCTCATTCCCTGTCATCGCATGAACGTGCTGGTTGAAAGCATCGAACTCGATGATGTACATTGTAGAAGAAGAGAGAGGAAAGGTATTGAGCAGCTGTAAACGGAAGAAGACAAAGACCAGGACATGACGTCACACCACAGTAGGAGAACGTATTTGGTGTGTGCCAAAGAAATATATGGGGTATAGATGTACATACATACATCCTCGGTGTAAGCGCGTCATATCTGCTTGGTTGTGTGAATAAAGTGACCCTTGAGAAGGAGGAGGGAAAGTGTGAACAGACCACGTGATCGCGCACTCTGTCTTTCGTTTATACTATCATCGCCCATGGAAGATAGCCAACCTTGGGAGATCAAGACATCGAGAACTAGAGGACGAGGACGAGCAAGGGGTCGAGGACGTGGGAGTCACAGCTCTCGGAACTTTGGCGACACCTCCTCGCCTCCTACCACATCTGGCCCGGCAACGGAGCAGGCCATGCGACCGACAGCACCCCGACCGCGACTGACTCATTGTGCGTTACGCAGTATCTTGTAGGACAAACATCTCATACTGATTACATAGTTCTCGCGCTACCGATCGGTCATCATCCCGCTCTGCGTGAACGTGTCTCGCACTTCACCGATGCGCTCCTCAACTCGAACCCAGCTATTTCGGGACTGCACGAGAGCATTGTTGTCCTTCCGCGCCGACTTCATTTCACCCTTGGTGTGATGTCGCTCGAAGACAGGGACCGTCAAGGCCCCGTTCGGACGGCGACAGCGACGAGTACAGCCAGCTCACGCAAGACGCTGGAAGACGCTAAGGAGCTCCTGTCATCGATTCGTCCCCGCCTCCTCCAACTACTCTCGGAATCATCGTCTGTCCCTGCTTCGTCGAATACCAGCCTCCGCGTTCCCCTCACCCATGTGAACATCATGACGCCCGACAAGAATGACGCTCGTAACGCCCACGTTATGTATGCTGGTCCATCCAAAGGAGATGCGGAGTGGAAGACAGTCTGGGCTGTAGCGAGTACGTTCTTGGCTTTGAAATAGCGTCGACCTGTTATGTGGAGCTCACGTCTGTTTTCCTCTCCCCTTACAGAAGAGGCGCAGACCAAGTTCATAGAAGCCGGGTTCGTCATTGACGAAGGAAGAGAACTCAAGGTACGTCACCGATCTCGTCCAGTCCTCGCTTTCCACCCGTTCGGACCTTCCGGCATTCTCGCATATCCCTTCATCCCGTGCCCTTACATCTACATCTAACCCTCTCATATCAGCTCCACTCCACTCTCCTCAACACTGCTAACCGAAAGCCGCGACCGAAGGGCAAGAGAGTACCATTTGATTATCCCGCCATCGTCAACTCGTCGGCCTTTGCCGGTGTCAGGACAGAACCACTCCCAAAATGGCTTCCTCAAGCTGATACACGCCCCACGAATACTAAATATGGGGATAAGTCGACAGTAGGTGCGACCACGGTACCAGCGGTGAATGATTCCGCTCCGCATGTCGCAAAGGTAAAGAGTCAACCAGTTCCCGTCGACCTTGGAACGTGGGAGGTGGACGAGCTTCAAATTTGCGAGATGGGGAGTCACGGCCCTGAAGGAGAATATGTATGCGTTGCTAGAATTCCACTGTTTTGACTTCGAGTCCGAAGGGATGCCAGGCGGAAATAGTCGCACGTGCTTGAGCACCCCTCTTGACCTTCGACTTCCACCATGACCACCCCGAGTCGCGAGCCGCTGGACGTGCGAGTCCCTTGCGAGATGTGGACACGAATTCTACGTGAAATAATAATCGACGACAAGAAGTACATGTTATCCCTGGCGCTAGTCTCCAAATCCTGGACGGTGAGGTCACTCGGGTTCATGAGGGCCTCCCGGCAGGACCAACCGACATCTCATCAGGTCTATTGCAGGAGCCCGCTCTCACTGCTCTCTATGAGAGTATCAAAGTGTCAAGTACGCTTCAACTAGTCTCCTTGGCACGCTGCCTGGTGTTTGGAGCCCCGCATCGATGTGGTATGCTCCGGGATCTTGCGTTTTGTTTCACCAAGCGATCAAGCTCGATCGAGGAGATGGGGCAGCGCATGGAGGCTAGCCACATGATTCTACTTCATGCATCTCGCCTTCGCTCGTTCCAGACGACGAAGCCTATTGCGCCCGTCGGTAGCCACCTCGCTGCCCTCCGAACAATCGCTCAGTCGACCCTGGAAACGATACACGTTTACCTGAACAACGAGCATGCTCGAAACGCTCTACCCTTCATCGTGCACTTTAAACGCCTACGACACCTTCACATCGAGCTAGCTGATGAGGAGGCGCCCCCGTCCGGGTTCCTTGGCGGCCTACCTCCTGTAAGATTAGAGCACGTCAAAAGTGTCGGCTTCTCATCTTGCTCGGACCGGTGGCTCGGTGCCCTCGAAGACTGGTTCTTCACCTGCGACTTCCCCTCCGTCGAAAAGATCCGCGTCCGGCTGCCCAAGATGATGAACATGGACGGAGGCATCGTCGCCGCCTTCTTTCGAGCCCATAGCGCGACATGCACCGAGCTCATATTTGATGGACCTCTCACGCAGGAGGGTGCTGAAATCTACTCGGAACAGTTCAACAGCAGCCTCGCGTCCACCGCGCGTCGGCTTGCCTTCGAGTCGTATGTGCCCAGCCCACGCCTCTTCGAGTTCTGGACGCCGAGCGCAAAGATGACGTCTCTGTTCATCCGGGCACTGCTGGACGACATCCGTATTTGGCTCCTCATGGACGAGATGATGCTGAAAGATTTCAGTGCACAAGGGCTTCGAGTACGTATCGCACTCCACGACGAGGCCTTCACGTGGGACTGCGGTGATCGGTCGCTCGAGCATGCGACGTGGATTGGTCGCCTTCTTCACTATGTGTTTGCTTTGGCTCGCAAAGGGGTGAGCGTAGAGGATGACTCCGGAAGAATCCTGGTCCCGCCTACTACCTCATGACGGAATGTGACGACCAGAGTGGTGGGGCGGACAAGTCATCGGAATGGAGGTCAAATAATGCATAGCTGTACGCAAACGGATATGAACTACGTCACATTGATCGGAATCCACTCCCTCTCAAGGATGCCCATGTGGACTACGTCCCACCACTTGCCGTCCTGGAAGTTTGCCTCTCGATCGCGGCCTTCTTCCACGAAACCGCTAGGACCTGGCGTCATTCGAGAGTAGACATGAAAAAAAGACGTGCGCTCACATGTTCTGATACATGGCGACGGCTCGGGGATTATCAGAGAGGACTTCGAGGGAAACGCGATGGACGCCGAGCTGCACGAATGCATGGTCAAGGATCCAGCGGGTCGCCTCCGTTCCTGAAGAGATTGCGTTCAACCTTGTAATGCTTGTCATCTTCTGTTCAAGGGACGTACCGTATCCCTTCCCCTCCTTCTCGGCACGAAGAGCGATGCTGAACATGGCCGCCCGGTTCTTGGCAGCGCCCTCCATCCATAGGGAGACGTATCCGATCCACTCGCCTCCTTCTCTCTCCTCCAGCATGCAAAACATGAGTCGCCTCTCGATGATACCGGGGAGTGCCTTCCGCCACTTGCTCTCGCTTTCGGGCACGACAGCGTCCGGGTCGCCCCGACGCTTCCGCCGGCTGCTGAAGACTGCGACGAGGTTGTCGAGGTCTGAGTCGCAGTAGCCGCGAATGGAAAGACGCTCCGTTTGTACGAATGTCATGATGAAAGTAGGAGGGGGATTAGGGACGCTCGCGTGGATCTCAGGACTCATATATCTACTGCGCGCTGCGGAACCAGGCCGGGGGAGATCGCTGGTTTCAGATTTCGATCGGGCGACTAGCTCTTGCCAGAGACTGTGTACAGATCATAAAGGTGCATAGTCCAGGTGGCAAGTTGCTGGACCGTGGTCGAGGAGAAGAAGCGGAACGAGGATCACATGTCTTTCGTCAACCTTACTTTCGTCCACGAACGTTGAGCGAGCTCATGGAGCGTGCCTCGATGCTCGTCTCATGCGTCCCGCCGGAGATTTGGACTCGCATTTTTCGGCTGGCCAGCTGGTCGCGATGGGTTGGTTCCTTAGCAGTTGTATGCAAGACATGGACGGTCCGTCCACATCTTTGCTCGATCCATATCCGATGGATCGCTGAGGACGCACTCAGGAACCAGCTCTAGAGATTCTGTATACTAATGTCGTTTTGCGCAGTATCCATCAGACAGCTCTCCTCGCACGCGCACTTAGCATCCACCCGCATCACCGAGGCCATTTGATTCGACTGGTACATTTCAACCTGACAGCCGAGCCCACGACTGCTGCGGAAGCGACAGAGTGGATGAAATCGACCCATACGATCATACTCCGTACCTCTCAGCTCGTGTCTATCATCTCATCTCAGGCTGCGGGAATAACTGGGGGTCATATCTTATCCGTCCAGGCTGCCGCTCTGTTGTCTCTGCAATCACTGAACATCGCTCTCGTGAACGCGGAATCCGTGGTTATCTTGCCTCAAATTGCTAGCTTTTCGCGCCTGCAATGTCTTGCTCTCGACTGCACATCAGAAGTTCTACTTCCAGTTGGGTCGCTCAACCATGCGCTTCCACTAACTCTACATGGTGTTCGGCATCTCACATTAGCTTTCGGGCTCGAAAGGAATCTTGGTGTGCTAGAATATTGGCTCTTTCGCTGCCGCTTTCCTGAAGCTATCACAATCCAATTAGGCCCTCCAAACCTGGAGATTCAAAGTGCAGGAGCATACCTGTCTTTTCTGAAAGCCCATCGTTCAACATGTCGAGAGCTCAAGTTGATGAATCCCGTGAACAGTATAAACCAGTCATATTCCCAAACGCTCAACTCCGTCCTGGTTCAGATGGCGGGAGAAATTACATGCATGATGTTTGTACCCAGCCCCAACCTAGTCAAATATCGAACCACATCATCGAAGATGAGCCATTTGATTCTCGACAGTCAGCTGAACTCGTATACCACGGAAAAGATATGGGCTCTCCTGGATGAGTTGAAGCTCCACGACTTTCGGGCCAATCACCTGAAGATCAGTATCAAGCACGGGTTCACATGGGGCTGCGGCTCCAGTTCCGAGCAACAGGCACAATACGTGGGCAAACTCATTCACTACGCACTCGCCCTTGCTCCGAAGGGCGTTCACATCCTGGATGGCGAAGGCATAGTAGCTGCGTTCGGTATGACATAAGTGCATATCCAACCCGTATATTAGTAAATATGTTGATGAGGTCGCTCGGCTATGAAGCTGAAAGCTGAGCACCTCTACACTTATCTCTTGGCACGGAGTTTTCACCGTAGCCGGCCACTTGGAGGTCACATGATCGGACACCTCCTTGTCTCCTGCGCTCATCATGTCTGTCAACGGCCCAAAATCACTCAATATCCGTTTTCCCACAGAGATCTGGAGCCGGGTTTTCCTCGTTGCTCGAGAATGTATGAATCCAGGCCCAATGCTAGCTCTTGCAACAGTTTGCAAGTTATGGATGGTACGCCCAGACCGTTCGGCACAGTTTCCCACCAGCGACTCACCATCGAGCACAGGAGCCCGCGCTCATCGTTCTTTACGACAAAGTTCATCTGTCGCTACTCGATCAGATAGAGCTTTTTGCGCGTCGTCTCGAGTCCCCGACATGCCAGCGAGGTCGTCACATCCATGACCTTACATTTGACCTGCGCGAGCGCCCCAGTACGGCAGATAAGATGATGACATGGATGAGCTGCACTCAGTCAATTTTTTTGCACGCATGTCAACTCCGCGTTTTTGAGACCCGAGGACCTGTTCCGCCTACTGTCAGCCACATACTGTCACTCCATACAGTGACGCAGGCATCGCTCCACTCCATTTACCTCTGCCTTCGAGACGGCCTAGCACCCAGTGTCCTGCCCACAATTGCCATGTTCCCTTCTCTGCGCACCCTACAACTTGACCTCAGGCACGAGGACGTGGCCCAGGGATCGCTGCAGGACCTCCCTCCTCTGTGCCTACCCACGGTCGAGAAGCTCACGGTTGCCTTCAATGCAAATGCAGGTTTTGGAGATTTTGAATTGTGGTTTGCCCGATCCCGCTTTCCACAAGTAAAAGACCTCAAAATCAGCACGCCCAAAATGGACACGGACGAGAGCAGGAAGGCACTACTAGCATTTTTGCGTGCTCATGCTCCCACCTGCAAGAATCTCACCTTTCGGTGCGCCGTTGTGGATGGCGACGGCAGCAACTGGGATGAAGAAGTTAGCGCAACGCTCTCGACTATAGCACCAGAGGTATACTTCAAGTACTCCGTCCCGTTCCCCGGGCTCTTCACCCACTGGTCAATGCCTACCTCGATCATGAGGCGACTCAGCATTTGCTGCACATTGAAGGAGGCCACTGCCAAGGTTTGGGATCTTTTGGAAGAAATGGCGCAGCACGACTTCCGTCCGGCTGGTATGACTCTGTGTTTGGCGTTCGCAGGTGACTCTTTCAAGTGGGGGCGCGGGCTAGAACGCACGGACCATGCCCAGTATGTTGGGAAGCTGATTGGCTACGCGATTTTGCTTGCAGCGAATGGAGTAAGCATTCGGGACGAAGATGGCCTCGTTATGGTACCGGCTGCGCGGTAACGAGGAGGACTCGAGCCGGGCGAGCTCGAGCAAGGAGAGGACGCGGTGTGTCCTAGAGTCAAGGTCAGTAATTCCAAGAGTCATCCATCTGAACATCACTCACCAGTATTTGATAGACACTTCGAGTTACACTTGTCTCAGTCTCCATCCCTCCCTCTTCAGCATATCGAAGATCAAGTCCATCCACGAACTCATTGTCGAGCTCGGAATTGAAGCAAGCAGATCACTAAGAACTGGCGGTCTGGAACGGAAAGAATACTATAGTTTCCGAGTTCCTGATTTTAGTCATCCATGATGCATGAGTGATCAGACACTCCGTATGCTCAGCGGCATGAGCTACCCCATTCGTCCGAGTCCGACACAGCACGTCGCGTTGAGGCTTGCAAGAACGGACACCGGCTCTTCATCGAGCTACGTAAACGCATGTACAATCTCTGCTCGCCCAGCACCATGAATACACGCGGACGCCCACACCCAACCCGGAATAATAAAATAAGTGCCGCCGCTGGCGCGTCTACCACTGCGTGTGCCGGCGCTGTGCGTCGGGGCGCGCGCACCCGGCCTTCTCCCAGTCCTTGAGGACGGCGACGAAGCCCGAGTTGGGCTTTATGCACGCGCGCTTACCCTTTACGTACGCGAACGCCTGGTCGTAGGACATGCCGTGCTCGCGGATCAGGTACGCGATCACGACCGCCGCGGAGCGCGAGATGCCCTGCGGTCGTGTCAGTGGCGAGAATGAGAGAGTAGGGAGAGACAGACCTGCTGGCAGTGCACGAGGACGTTGAGCCCGCGCGCGAGGGCGTGGCTGATGTCCGCGCACGCGCCCTCGAGGTGGGAGCGCAGGTCCGCGCTCGGGAGGTCGAGGATGTCCATGCGGTACGTCTCGAGGTGCAGGCCCTGCGTCGCGGGGTCGGGCAGCCACGGCACGTCGAGCACCTGGACGAGGTGTCCGATCCGCGCGCCCCGCAAAAGGTCCGCGTCCAGCGAGGCAGACAGCCCGCCGAGCCAGAGCGCGCCGCCGTGCCCCCGCGGAGGAGGCATCGCCGGCAGGACCTCGTGCATCGGCGTGCACATCGCCTGCATCACCTCGGGCGGCATCTGGTCGAACCGGATCATGACGACGGGGAGGTGGTGGAGGACGGAGGCAGAGGGACGAGGAGATGGACCGCGCAGATCTGGCGCTCGTCATCGCCCAAAGCGGAAGTTGGAGGCGGAGGCGGGCCAATCCGGGTCCCGTGATTCGGCCGCTTACTTCTCCTCCTCTTAGCCATGCTCAAGGCCTCTACTTCTGCTGCGCGTACGTGTTGTTGCTGCTGCTACAATAGACGTGTAATGTGCTAAAGGACACGCGTGGACAGGCGCTGCGCGTCCGCTGCGGGCAGTGGCCCGGCGGTCGTTCGCGACGGTGCAGGACCCGCCCGTCCGTCACTACGGCGGTCTCAAGGACCAGGACCGCATCTTCACTAACATCCACTCGCGCCATGACCACGGCATCAAGGGCGCCATGGTGGGTTTCTGCATTCTTCCTATGTCCTAGCTAGCTATACTCACGCCCACACAGGCCCGCGGCGACTGGCACAAGACGAAGGAGATCATCCAGAAGGGCGACAGCTGGATAATCCAGGCCGTCAAGGACTCGGGCCTGCGCGGCCGCGGCGGCGCCGGTTTCCCCAGCGGGCTCAAGTGGAGCTTCATGAACAAGCCCGGCTGGGAAAAGGACCCGCGGTGGGTGGCTGCACTCCAGTCTTCCCGTCTATATACTCATTCACCGCGCACAGCCCCCGCTACCTCGTCGTGAACGCGGACGAGGGCGAGCCGGGCACGTGCAAGGACCGCGAGATCATGCGCGGCGACCCGCACAAGCTCGTCGAGGGCTGCCTCGTCGCGGGGCGCGCGATGAACGCGACGGCCGCGTACATCTACATCCGCGGCGAGTTCTTCCAGGAGGCCTCGCACCTGCAGCAGGCGATCTCCGAAGCGTACAAGGCCGGCTTCCTCGGCGCGGACGCATGTGGCAGCGGCTACCGCTTCGACGTGTACCTGCACCGCGGCGCGGGCGCGTACATCTGCGGCGAGGAGACCGCGCTGATCGAGAGCATCGAGGGCAAGCAGGGCAAGCCGCGCCTCAAGCCGCCGTTCCCCGCGGACGTCGGCCTCTTTGGCTGCCCCACCACCGTCGCGAACGTCGAGACGGTCGCGGTCGCGCCGACGATCTGCCGCCGCGGCGGCGCGTGGTTCGCGGGCTTCGGCCGCGAGCGCAACCAGGGCACCAAGCTCTTCTGCATCTCCGGGCACGTGAACAACCCGTGTGTCGTCGAGGAGGAGATGAGCATCCCGCTCAAGGAGCTCCTTGAGCGCCACTGCGGCGGCATCCGCGGGGGGTGGGACAACCTCCTCGGCATCGTCCCCGGCGGCAGCTCTGTCCCGATCATCCCGAAGGACACGTGCGCCAAGGTCCTGTGAGTATCGTTCGTTTGGGGAGTGAGTTTGCATGCTCATCACCGCCCGCCCAGGATGGACTTTGACTCGCTCAAGGACGCGCAGACCGGTCTCGGCACGGGCGCCGTTATCGTCATGGACAAGAGCACAGACATTGTGCAGGCCATCGCGCGCTTCGCCCACGTCCGTCTCTGCCCTGCACATCCATGTGCCCCGCTCACAATCCCCACAGTTCTACAAGCACGAGTCGTGCGGGCAGTGCACGCCCTGCCGCGAGGGCACGACCTGGATGATGAACATGATGGACCGGCTGGCGGAGGGCCGCGCGCACCGGCGCGAGATCGACATGCTGCTCGAGATCACCAAGCAGGTCGAGGGCCGCACGATCTGCGCGCTCGGCGACGCCGCCGCCTGGCCCATCCAGGGTCTCATGCGCCACTTCCGCCCCCAGGTCGAGGCCCGCATCGACGCCTTCCGCGCGCGCGAGGGCCCCGTCCTCTTTGGCGGCCGCATGGCCGCCGACGCGGACCCGAGCCTCGCGCTCCCGGATAACCTCGGCGCGAACCTCAAAGAGGTCGTGGCGCCGTAGAATGGGCTCGTTCGTGTATTTGGGGTCGGTAGACTATGAATATTTTCGTATTATTCGTCCGTCTTCATGCATGAAGGCAAGTGGGCCAATGACACGATGGAATCAGCAAGTGATATTATCCTAAAGAGTGACAGTGTAGGGTTTCGAGCAAAACATAACAATAAGGAGACGGTGTGCTACGACTCCTGAGGAACGACGCCCAAGTTGGGGAGAGCCAGCGTTCTCCGAACGCATCTCGTGAGACTGAGTCGAGCCTGTGCCTACTTTCAGGTAGTCAGTCCCTCCTGACTGCGAGGTGAACCCTCCCATGCTCGGCGGTGAACGAGGCGAGGGCGAAGAGCTTGGGAAGATTGCGTTCGAGCACCATCGGTTGGATCCACGGAGAGGGATGCACTTGCATTGCCCCCGTCCTAGAATAAGACGATAGCAGAGCCACACATCCGTCGTCCAACGGCGGTTGGTCGGCTAAGAATTCGACCGACATCCAAGGGGCTGCGGTGCTCGTCAATTTTCATTCTCATATCGAGTCCGGAGCGGCGAAGGAAGGGTGGTCAGAGCATAGATATGCGTTTCTCTTCACCTCTTCACAAGGAAGAGTCAGGTAATAGGGAACATGTATCACATCATTCGAAAGGGATGAAAGGGTATAATATAACAACAGTACGATTACTTACTTTAGATCGGCCCCGACCACGGATGTTCGTCCTCGCTGAGTCGTCGTCGTGGAGCTGCTGGGATTCGTCAGCATCGAGTCTCATCGAGTAGAGAGAACACGGAAGAGTCAGAGTCTAATTAAAACATAATTTTGCCTCCATCTCCACGTCGTGGAGTCAAGTGATAAAAAGTCGCATCATGAAGTAGAAAGAAGAAGGATGCAAAGGGACTGAGACTTACTTGGCTGACGAGTGGCTTGGAGATCCGGAGGTCTGATGCTTGCGGGCGCCTGAAGGAGTCGTCGTTAGCATACGTGACCGTAATCAAGACGAAGGGGAAAGATCAGAAAAGGTCAATGGTGTCGACAGGACCGGTCAAGCCGATGTTCTGAATAACTAGGATTATATTCGCATCGTGAAGAGGAAGAAGGGCCATAACAAAAAGGGGGGACTAACCCTGAGAGCGTGACACCGTTGTCGATGGCCAGATGACGAAGGGCGTGAACTTGGTGGACACCCGAGGCGAGACATCGGTAACTGGAAGATTGGTCAGCATGCATGCTCTGAAAAGGATCCGACGATCGAAGAGAAGAGTTCAGAGTCTGGTTAATGCTTGGCTCTCCACTTCCACGTCGATGACGGGATCCAGATAGGAGTGAACACGTTTCACATCACTACGCCTCCTCGAAGTCGAAGGAGGGGTTACGGTACAAGGGACGGCGAAGAGACTTACTACGAGCAGAACGGCGGTTGTACCACGTTGAGAACACGTTCAAGAAAGCGACCTGGTCGACTAATCAGCATGTGCGATCATGACGACGAGACTCAGAAAAGGACAGGTCAGGAAATGGATGGCGTTTATCCTCATAGCTGTTACTCTGGAGCGATTCTGATTGGATCATCTGGAAGGGGGGAGGTGGAGCCGACAGCCACGAAGGATGTACTCACGTTTAGCGATGGCTTCGTGTGCGAGACAGGGCAACCGGTATGCAGAGGAGACCTGGAAGAAGGAAGAGTCAGCGAACGTGAACGTCGACGACGCAATCGAGAAGGATTCAGCGTAGATAAGGCAATATGTGTTAGTCTCCATATAGAAGTCGGAACAGGTCTCATATTAAGTCATCACGATGGGAGGGAGGAGGAGAAATACTCACGATGCGAGTCGCGCGACAGAAAGGTCGAGTCGGTTGCTGATATTGTCGCGAACGTTGGCCCGAAGTTCTGAAGAAAAGATAGTCAGCAAAGATGATCTTCGAAGGCGTGACTTGAGAAGGATTCAGTGCTAAAGGCAATATGTGTCTATCTCCATGCAGAAGTCGGAACAGGTCTCATATAGATCATCATGATGAGGAGGCGAAGAGAGGATGCTCACCGTTGGTCATGATCGTGTTGCGGAACCTATGCCTGAAAATTGTTCAGTGAGAAACGAAGAAATGCGGTACCGTTGGCTTGAGGTCGTCAGGATTTGAGGACGGGGATATGATGAAAAAACTACGATTGCAATGGACAGCGAGGTACACGCTCCAGACCGGACTCTAGGATAATGAGATACGATTAGTGAGCGTGATTCTTGTGGTGCTCTGGGCGTCGGGTAAGTTCGGGATACGAGCAGTGACGAGTAAACAAACGTACTCAAGTGCACTGTGGTAGAGAAGGCCAGCGAGAGGAAGAGAGATAGTTTCAGGTCAGTAGACGTCGACATTCGAAAGAGTATAAACGCACTCTGGTAGTCAATGGTGTAGCCGAGGCCGAAGATGGCGGCGATGGTAGCCACGAACGGCGTGATAGACGCGTTCTTACCGTCGAAGAAACGCGCCTTGAGACCGCCTGAGGCGTTAGCGGCCGCCGCTCCCTTCGGCAGCTTCGAGTAAAAAGCGACGAGCGGGGCGAGGCCAGCACCCGAACCCGAGCTCTATGACGACAAGTCCGTTAGCGCTCGCTTGGACAGTTTGCACTCGGAACACAACGCACGAGCAGAGTGGGCGCGGCGACCTTGGGGGGAACGAGCCCGCCGAGCTGGCGGCGAACGAGCGAGGCGAACATGCTTAAGAGAAAAGAAAAGTCTGGTGCGGGTCGGGTCGGCAGAGGTGAGAGTCTGTTTGGCCCGCACAAACAACAAGGTCTTCCCACCGTCATGTGACCTACCTACCACCTTGCGCTTCACCATCTTCTTCAGTCGCTCGTCGACGGCGCCCTATCCACATTCCGTGAATACCATAAAGCTGTGTCTACTGTATGCATGGATGATAACGATTTTATCACCCTCAAGTTGACCAGCTTGTCATCGAGCGTACAGGCTCTCGAGATGGTTTTGACTATACATCATGCAAGTCGTAACGTACAACTAGTCCACATTCAATGCATTCAATACACGAGATAGCTATCTGTCATTGATCTGCTTCGCATCATCTCCAAGTTCCAAGTTCCAAGAATCATTGTATTCAGTGACGAATCATGTACAACACGAAAGCGATGGGAAAGCGTGCAAGAAAGAGACGAGAGGATTCTCATGTTTTGGGAGTCGAAAGCAGACGAGCCATCCGCATCATGCCTTCATCGTTTGCGGCGGAGCCTGTGCCGCGCGACATGCCCAGCAGAGCTCGTTGACAGTATCGACGTCCTTTTGTACCTCCGGCCCGAAGTTCTAGAAAAAGAGGGTCAGACATTGTGATCCGAACAAGTCGAGGCAGGTAAACGAGTTGAGCATGATGGGAGGATCATTCAATGTTTGATCGGGGGTGTAAATGAGGAGTGGGTTTTGATAGCTTGGCGAACGTGCCGATCGGCAAGAATGAATAGCAGGGCGGAATGTGTGGGAAAAGGGTCGAAATGGGTTGGATGTGATGATTGCTAAGGGGGAAAGTGGAGGGGAACATATAACTCACTTTTGAACATGTGCTCTCGTGGCATCCCTGCTGGTGGCGTATCGAACGCTCGCATCGGGACGAGTTGCAATCCATGATCGCGAGAACCATGTGCCGCTGAAAGTGACCACATTGTTTCCACCGAGTACCTTCACTTCAATGAGGCTGTTCAGTATTGGGGGAGCGTCGAAGATAGGGAGACTCACGCTATTTGACGACACATGGTATACGGAAACGAAGACGAGCGAAAGGCAGCTCAGTCGGGAGGCACGAGGGGGCGAAAGGTCGGTGATTCAGGTAGAACAGGCGGAGTCGTTATGTAGGATGTCGGGCAGACGAAATTGACAAGCGAGAACGAGAGCGGGATAGAGCAGGCCGAAGAGAACGCACGACCGTCCTTATAAGAGCCCGAAGAATATGACTCGAGTGGCCGAAGGCTGGCGCACCGTGTGAACCAACTGCCCTCTTTATACACTTTCGGTGCCCCTTCCGAACAACCCGTGCGATGACGGTATGATTTGAGATCATCCCGCGTGAGCACGCGGCACCCGCGGCCGTCGGCTCAGCGGTGAATTGAGTGGACCGCGTGCATCGCGCATGCTTTCCTCCGGCGGAGTGCTCGAAGGCGGGTGAGCTTCCACGCAGGCAGCACGTTCGATTCGATATGCATTCGTCATGTCGACGAACGCAGGGCGAGACCGAGAGGAAGAAAGGGATGACGTGGAAGCATGACCTTGCGACGGACGAAAGCGCGTAGACGCGCACGGTTGCACTGCTGTCGCGGCTTCGCTCTCTTCCACCACCTCGACGGCGCGGATCTTACGCACGTCTAGTGTGGACCGCTCTTATCGGCACTCTCCCCGTCTTTTCATGTGCCTCGACTGTCTCATTGACCTGTCTCGAATGCTGTGTTCGCGCACATCGATGCTGACATTCTTCCGTGGAACGCTACACGAGCTACTCCATTCTGGGTTATCTCCGTGGCTGTCGAGAGCGAACGCTGCTCTGTCTACCCCATACGTGTGATGCTCTGCGGATCCATTTGACTATCTATTGGTACCGCTTTATTACTGCTCCCTGAATCAAAGTGCACGCATGCGTGCTGGTTATCCGGACTCCGTCCCGTGACTCCACGTTGTCCGAGCTGTGGAAGGCGTTCATTCATATGTAAGCCACCATCGTGCCTTGGAGCCGATTGGCCGATGATCGCACGTCTAAACTATCAGTCTAGAAGATGGCGAGGGTATTGAAAAGTAGCCACCCTGATCTACGTCCAGCTTGGAGGACCCCAACCTCCCTTGTTCTTCGTTTGCTCCCGCAGTATCTTGTGATGATTAAGCTCCCTCATTGTTCCAGGCTACAGTGTCATAAAAGGCGCAATACGAGCCAGAATCACACGCCATAAATGATATGTATTGCAGCAACTCCGTGCCGTGACTGGTGCTAACATAGCGCGTCCATAGCGCACAGTGCTCATTGCAAATGGAGAAGAGCTTCTGGCCACACGACACCAACCGAGATGCTCTCTCTTCGGCTTCCTCTTCCGAAGAGCTCGATGAAAGCATCAGCTTCGTGAACGTATATGTCGTCACATTCCGCCTCGAAGGTGATTTTGAGTGTATGGAGCTGACCTGCGAGCTCGGACGCCAGGATCTGCTGTCGCTGCATTGCGATGGATGAGGTACCGAATGGATTCCATATAGCTCGGCTTTCTTCTGAGTCGTAAAGCATCTCGATTGTGACCTCCAAGCTATGCAAGGATAATGCCTCAGCCCGATACAGGAGTGCTCGGAGTAACGGAACAGTTGTTTTGTTGGCGATTACGTCGATGCGGAGATGTATCAGAGAGGAGGGCAGGTGTAGCGTGAGCTCGTCCTGGCCTTCTTTCATTTCTCCGTTCGCTGCAGAGCTCATGAGTGAACTCATCTGATCATTCGCGTGGTATTCGAGCATGTCGGTGTTGTGCACAAGGTAGATGCCAAGATCTAGCTCAATCAGGTGTGAGAATGAGCATATGATCTCAAGACACTCTCGCAGCGCGACTGGAGTGATGTCCCGAGCAAGCTCGATCGTGAGGGCCCGTAGTGTCTCGGAGATCTGGCGCTGTGCATAATCCCGAAGAACAACTGTCATGTTGTTTGATTCAAACGACCCAATGATAAGTTCATACAGGCTCAGGGAACCCCAAGAGCCTTCGTAGTGTTTTGATCCTTGAGCGATGGTGGAAGGTGGCATGTCAATGTAGAGACGAACATCTAACTTTCGCAATCGAGGTAGGGAGGGCACTATGAGGAAAAGGTACGGGCGATATGCGTGGTGTTCATCCAGAATGTTGACATATTCAACATTGGGAAAGCAGAGAGGTAACCATTGCCACGGACGAAGGGAGGTGAAGTGTCCTAACGAGGCGCTGCTGTCGTTTTGATTCATCCAGGGATTCTTCGTGGTATTGATGTGTAATCGGGTTACATAGCGGGAGATATGAGGGCGGAAAGCGAGGAAGCAGATGCGGGGAAGACACATCAGGCGTTTCTGTGTGTACGCCAACTCGTTGACTATTGTGATCCTCTCGAACAGTCTCCGGCGGCTTGGATCTATCCAGAACGTCGCCACGAGACATGTATTACGAAGATCGTTTGGGCTAGTTAAGTAAGAAAGTATGTTCCCAACGAGTTCTGCGGGGATAAAGTGAGAGCCTGATAGTGAGGTCTCTGGTTCGCTGCTGTTCTCGAGGATGGACATGGCGGCGAGCAGCAAAGAGATGTGTTGACCCCGGGTAACAGCCTGTCTCCCTCATCGCTGACCCTCGTCGCTTGATATGTTCTATGACCCTCCATGTCAGACGTGTAGCTATACCAATGTAAAAGCACGATAAACAGGGCCATGCATGCACCGTATCCGACGCGGAGTTTCTGCACCCGCTCGAAGACCCGATTTCCAGGCACCAGATCGCGTCATGGCGTGAGCTAGAAATGCTAGCTGCTAGACGTTTCCCTCTTGCCAGTACGCGCACAATGCAGGCCTCGTCGTACACGAGTGCACGGCGCGCAGAAGAGCGCAGAGTCGTGTGGAAGATCGACGGGTTACTACTCCCACTTCTCACGCTGTCCTACGGGCTTCAATTCGTGAGTCTTCGCCCGCGTCGCAGAAGGAGACATCCTCTAACAAACCAGTTGAAAGTATGACAAGTTCGTGTTCAGCTCGGCTGCCGTTTTCGGCATGCTTGCGGATCTCCACCTGTCGGTACCCGTACCGGGGACGAAGCTCGTGTCCACGAAGCGGTACTCGACAGCGTGCGCATGCCTTCCAATCTCTTCTTGTCTCATGCTCATGAGACATTTCAGAACCGCAGCCTTCTACTGGGGATATCTGGTCGGCGTCATTCCCATGGCTCTGATCCTCCGCAGGTTCCCACTTGCCAAAACACTTTCGTTGTTCATCTTCGTTGCGTAGCCCTACTTTCGCTTCTCGTGCGCCAACTAACATGAAAATTCAGATATGGGGAGCTCTTGCGATGGCGACTGCCGGACTTTCATCGTACGCGGGCGCTGTGACCCTCCGTTTCTTCCTGGGCCTTGTCGAGTCCTCAGTCTCACCCGGCTTCGTCCTTGGTAAGTATTCTTTTTTCGTCTTCGCTGCCGCACTTTGGAGTCTACTAGGAAGAACTAGGCTGACCCCCAACGATAGTGACCACTTTGTGGTACAGGCCGAACGAGATTCCTATCCGGTTGGGCTTGTGGTACTCGGCCACAGGTATCTTCACGATATTCTCTGGAATCGTCAACTACGAGATTGGGAAGAACGTACATGGTAGCCTTGCCTCGTGGAAGTACATGTATGCCTTCTTCCTCGCTCCCTAGTTACTTTTTACCACGAAACTGACTTGTCACAAAGGTATATTGTAGCTGGAGCCATAACGATGGTGTGGGCTCTCATTCTGGTTGCCATCCTTCCAGACTCGCCCTCAAAAGCGAAGGGATGGATCTTCTCTGAGAAGGAACGACAAATCTTAGCTGACAGGTTGGCCGCGAGCAACGTCGGCGATGGTGCAGTAGAGTGGGCGGAAGTACGCGAGGCTGCGAAGGATCCCAAGGTTTGGCTCATGGCGAGCATGGGAGCGGCTATTTACGTGTGCAATGGTGGTCAGTGCACATGACGCTTCTTCTGCGCTGGGCACTACTGACGACGAGAGGTAGGTGTCACCGCCTTTGGTTCGTTGATCATCAAGGTGAGGATCGTCTTATCTGGCCCTACGACTGCGTAATAACATCCTGCATCACAAGTCATTCGGATATACTTCCCTCCAGTCCATCATCCTCCAAGCGCCAGGCGGGGCCACGACATGCATTGCCATCTATATCACGACTCTTCTCATTGGCTCCACCCGTTTCGGTCTTCGGAAGGCTCATCACGTCATCATGGCACTCTCATGCTTGCCCGTTTTGGTTGGCGCCATCATCCTCTGGAAAGGTCCACCCTACATCCATGCTCGGGGAGCTGCCCTCACGGGCTATTACCTACTCCCAACTTTCGGGGCGCCATACGTCATTCTCCTCTCCGTTATGGCAGCTAATGTTCGGGGACGAACAAAGCGAGCCGTCGCTGCAGGCGCCGTCTTCGTTGGGTACTGCGTCGGTAACATCATTGGTCCATATCTGGCATGTCTCTCTGCTTGCTCACTACAACATGACGAGGCTCACCTGGTTTTAGGTGAACACCGACGAGGCACCTATCAAGTACCGAACGACGTGGGTTGCGATCATCATCGTGATGGTTTACACTATCATCGCGTCCTTCGTGCTGAGATGGTACCTGTCCCGAGAAAACCGAAAGCGTGAAACCTTGTATGTTCATCATGAAGGCCGGCCCACGGAAAAGCATACCGAAGTCGAGGATGGAGGCGGAGCTGCGGTTGCTCGAGACGAGCAGACAGATCGGCGCGACCTTCACTTTCGCTACACACTCTAACAACGAATCATACGTCTCGGATGTAGAAAATGGAATAGATATCGTTCAGTCATTACAGAGCATGCAGTCGTGTGAATATTTCCGTTGAGGCAAGTGCTCGTACATCCATTTCCTCTCGTCCATCGTTGACGTATCACCACCTCATTCACCAGCAAAGAGACGAACGATCATGTAGGTCGAAGAGCCCACAAACCGGATAACTGGAAGAGCAAGTTAGTTCGTGTCCCTAATCTCGAGAGATCGAGCCAAGAGCACTCACATGCGAGTCCGGCTACCGAGTAGAGAACGAAGCCCATGTATCCAGCCACCATGTTGTTAGCTGATACGGTGGCCTTCTCGGTGGCAGTCACGACGCCGGCCGCAAGAGCGCCGTTTGACAAGGTCCACGCCAGCAAGACGCTAGATGCCAGGTTAGGACGTGAAAGCTTGATACCAGCCTAAGAAATGAGCGTACTTGGTACGGAATGCACGGTAGTAGTCTTCTTGCTGAGTCGCAGGATCTGGTTTGCTCTCTACCTTCGGCGGTTTCGTGCTCAGAACATGGATTGCGTCCTCGTACGCAGCGTTGAGATCGTGTTCTGCGGTGGGCACTGCGACTTCGACTTCGTTCTTGTTCTTGCCAGTCGCGACCACACCCAAGTCAGTCGAGACCTTGTTGTCACCCTTTGTTCCCCACGAGACATCGCTGAGGTTAATGATCAGATTTGGAAAAAGGCTAGACGAAATAGTTGCTTACTGTACGTTCGAGAACTGCAAGGAGAGAGATTAGCTTATGCCACATCGTCTCGACAGTAGACGTACAGCATAGACGTTCAAGACGTTGACGTAGGACGGCGCCATGAGGAGGTATTGGATGAACGAAGTGATCATGTGCCACGGCTCGAACTAAGCCACGAGTGAGTTAGCGGTAATGTGGTTCGAAAAAGGGATGATTTCGTACGAAGATGAGGGACGCGATGAAGTAGAGACCAAGTGTTGCCGAAAGAGAGATCACGACCTTTGTGAATGTCTGATTCTTGAACACCGTGTCGGCTTCGATAGGTCCGGTTTCTTGTTCAATAGTCTTGACAGCCCAGAAGGCGAGGAAGAAGGCAGCAAACTGAATAAAGATCGTGAGTTATCGGTCGCACGAGACATGGAAAGCTACACATACGGTCATGTACACCGTTATGAACCCGAAGCCGATGATCGCCGTCGTATAGCCCCACTTGCTTCCTTGAGGCCGGTTGCCCAAGCTCAGGAGGAAGCAGAGCACGAGGAGCCCGAGGTATGTGTACTGAAGGACGATATTGACGTACTTCAGGAACTCGACATGGAAGGTCGGGTCTTGCATCGCGTTTGCGAGAATAACGAACGTGATGTAGTAGTTGCCGAGGGAGAACCAAGCGAAGATCAAGTTGAAGACTTGATAGACGAGCTCGACGTGAATCCAGGCCTTCCGGATGAACGAGTGTGACGATCGGTAGAGGTAGTGGAAGTGAACGATAGAGTGAATCGCGGCGAAGAACGAGCCGTTCAGCCACCGACGACGTTGTGAGATCAGCTCAGGTACTTGATCGGGTACATCGGTGACCGCATAGGCGGATTTGACGTAGTGCAACAACCATGAACAGTTACGCTTCGAGACAAGCTCCCAGCACAGGATCTATGGTCAACACGATCAGACACGCGTGGGAAGAGGAGGAGTGACGTTAGACTCACACGATCCTCAGCGAGGTACATGTTCGCCGTGAAGATGTCAGCACCGGCACCGTGCATCTGCTCGCCCAAGAAGTACTTCTGGAGCGGGCCCTGCCCGACAGAGTCGTTCTGGAGGGCAATGTATCGGTATGCAGAAAACGCGCCAGGAAGCACGGTGATCCACCCGAAGACCGACTCGAGTGGCTTGTCGAGGATGTTCGACATCTTGTACTCGAAGTTCTGTGCGGCAACTACAATTCGGTGTGAGACATTGGAGAGGGACTAAACAAAGAAGCAGGGTCATACCTAGCGGGTTCAGAAGGTTCTGACCGTACTTGCCCTTGAGCGCAACGATCTCGCCGCAAGCGCCGCCAACGTTCGAGTTGATGTCGAACGCCTTCCACAAGTGGTAGATAGAGGTCGGGCCAGGCATGGTGCCAACGTCGAGAAGAACGACGACGTTCGGGTTGAGAATGGGACCGAAGGCGTTGAGGAACCAACGGTGAGAATTGATCTTCTTCTGATTCTTTTCCTTGAGGCAGAAGAGGATCTGCACAGGAACGTGGCCCTTCTCCGCACCTTCAATCTTCATAGACGGCGTGACCGAGATCTGAGTCGTGTATTCGTAGATATGCGCGGTGACGGGCTTCCCGTTCACGACGTTCTAGAAGAGCTAAAGATCAGTTTCAAGAAGTATATGAGAGACAAGAAAGATGGTTACCTTCGCGATACCATCCTGGTATGCGCCCATAGCCGCGATCACGCTGAGCGTGCGCGAGTTGATCTTCATGCGGCCATCGCTAACGATACAGACGACGACCTTCTTCCAGCCCTCCTTGCCCCAGGTCTTGCTGCGATCGCGCTTGCACAGGTGCGCGATGTTCTTCATGACGCCGTGCATGGAGCGAGCAAACAGCTCCTCATCTTCGTTGTACATCGTCATCACGATGAAAAGCTCCGTCCTCCGCGGCGGGTCGTAGTACGCCTGCCGAAGCGTGAAGCCGGACGACGCAAAGTCGTTCGGGTCGCACGTCGCAGCAGAGTATCGCATGTGCGTAAACTCGCGGTCCGTCCGGAGGGCACACATGTTGAGGAGTTTTGTCGGGACTGCTGAGTCAAGCACCAGGTTACCGTGGAAGAGCCTGAACAAAGGACGAGTCAGAACTGCGAGCGACAAAGCAGACGGGCGACGGATACGTACTCGACTTTCTTGATCGTCTTGTACCGACGAGGCACCCGCTGCGGAATATGGCCGTAGCGAATGTTCGTGTTGTCCTGCCCGTCTCCGTCCATACCCGGACCACCTGGCATAGGCATGCTACCCTGCCCCGAGTTACCGCGTTGAAGAAGCGGTTCGTCTCCATTGTCGTAGTGATCCTGCGGCCCATCGTCACGCAGGGTATATCCAGAGTCCGGACGAGACGAGAGCGAAGTAGGCATCGAGCCGGGGGTGATCATGCCCGGCGCGACATGCGGGGCGGCAAAGGGGACGGGAGTGTGAGAAGGACTCAGGTAGTCGTGAGCGCCCGGGGGAGGTGAGCCAGGATAGAGCGACGGCATGTGAGTCGGTGGGCTCGTGTGGCCGTAGAGCGGGTTAGGATGTTCTCCGGGCGTTGCGAATGGGTCGGGGAGCTGCGACTCGTACGGCTGCGCGCCATAACCATGCTCGGGATAATGTCCTCCCGTCGGAAATGCGGGCTGAGGAGCAGGGTCGTAGGGGCCGTAAGGGTTGTAGCCGTCGTTGTACCCGTGGTGCTGGGCTTCATCGGCCTGTAGATGTCTCAGAATCAGCGGGACGCGCAGCGTTACTAGGGGCGAGCGGAACGTACCTCGGGCGGATAACGCGACATGTTGTATGGTAGTTCCAGAAGGCGTCCGATGTCTTATGTACAGACTCGATGGAGCAGCTATGCCCGTCGCGAGAGGATCAGCACTGGCGAGACTGCGGTGTGCGGTGAACAGCCTTGGACTGAGACAATTTGCTCGGCGTTCGCGGGGCTCTGCACCGGAGACTTATGCAGAAGAAATCTCAAGGTCGAAATCGCGGGTTGAGAGGCTTGAAAGAGGACGTCCGACTTGTGCGGCTCAACTGCGACGAGGACGCGGTCGGCAACGAGGGCAAAGGGTCACGTGTGTTGCGCAGCGAGCACGACCGATCCGTTCATGTTCATCAAATTACGTCGTGGGTTCCACAATATCTCTAGCATACGGGAGATGGCAGACAAGGACGAGGTGATGTAAGGTATTGTACGACGAGAGCCCATTCGCGAGTTGCATCTAGAAGGTCTCCTCCTCATCGACGATCGCTCCGTTCTCGCCTTCTGGCACCTCGAATCCTTCCTAAGGGATGGTCAGACAATAGAATGGGAGTAAAGGGAACATCTCGCACCTCCGTAGAGTACAAGATCTTCTGAATCTCACGCAGGGTAATGTCATCTTGGCCTTCGGACTCGAGGTGCTCCATCTGCTGCTGCGTGAGGATCTCGATGTCGCGCAACTACCGGGAGAGATTAGTATCTGCGTATCCATAGCAAAGGCGACATCGAATAACCCACCTTTGCGAAGTAGAAGTCGCGCTCCTTTTCTAGGCCCTCCATGTGCACACTCAGCTCGCGGATCTGCCCGTGCAGCGCCGCAACCTCAGCAGCGGGCGTGGCACTTCCTGGTCGCCTGCTGCCGCCAACGGGCGTCTTCCCTCGTACCGGTGCGCCGCTGAGCACTCCTCCGGAACCGGTCGCGCGGAGCGGCGCCATTGTCGCAGGTGGTTCGGCGGGTGCACCCTTCCGGCGAGCGACGGGGTCGTACGGCGTGCCGGGGTAGTTTGAGTCCCAGAAACGCCGGACCCATTGCAAGAACTCGAGATTATCCCTGTTCGGGAGGTGCATGAGTATGAGCCAAGATATAGCGTGCGAAGACTATGAACGCACTGCATCTTGCACTTGACGAGCTTGTCGATGGGTATGGGCTGGAGTCGGCATGAGTATCGACACATGTGGCAGAGGACGGCGAGAGCGTAAAGCAGGGTGCAAGTACTGCGAGATGAGGAGAGACTTGGTAGTAGGGAACGCGAGCTACTACCATAGAAAGAACATAAAAGGTGTAAAGAGAAAACAGGCCGACCTTGTCAATCTTCTTGTTCTTGAAGAACGTCTGCAGGATTTTGAAGTTCGCAATGTACTCGTACTCGTGTTTCGCGTTCATCTTTACACGCGCCATTGGCACGTCACCTGTGTGAGGGAATATAGCGTCAGCGTCTGGTAGTCATAGCCACGCTCGAGGTGGAGTGAGTCTTTTGCGGCGTTGGACGTACCATAGATGGTGTCTATGATCTGGCAGAACGCGCCGCCAGCGCCGAGCTGCTCGATCTTCGTGTAGCTGATCTGCAGTAGATCATTGACCCAAGCAAGGAGTTCAGTGCGGGAGGCCATAGTGAAGAACGTGAAGGGGTCGTATAACACGCGTGAAAGGCTACGAGCAAGAGGAAGGGTGGGATGGAGCTGGCACGGAGGAGGCGGTTCAGAAGAAAGACGCGTCTAGCGCGAGGCGACTGTCGATCATGACCACGACTTACTCCGAGCACGACTCCTACCTTGTTATTATCATACACATCGCTGAGATAAATGGGCATTGTAATTTCATGAAGTACAATGATCGTAACAGGAGAGTCCATCATTCCATAGTCCATCACACATCGCCTCCTCATCCTCGTTCAAGACGACACCGGGGTCGCGCCAACCTTCTTCGCAATCTGTGCGTTGTAGGACACCGGGACATGGCCGTCCACGGTGAACGCGCAGCTCGCGAGTGCCTCCGTCTTGTTGTTCTTGCCCTGGTAGTCACCCACGTAGCAGCCTGCCCCCAGGAAGTAGAGGGACGAGTTCGACGGCACGTAGTTGATGCTGGGGTACACTGTTAGGGAGAAACTCCTCGGACGAAGCAAGAATGGCTTACCAGGCGCAGCGCCATTTGTCGCAGAACGTCGTGTCCTTCGCCGAGTGCTTGTACAGGTCGCGGAGATCATAGCCGAGCGCAGGAGCGGCAACGGCGAAGAGAGCAGCAGCGATCACAGAGGCACGCATGATGTCAGAGGGGCGAGGGAGTACGGGGATGGACGTGAAGAGGGCGTTGACGAGAGGGTGAAGGAAACTCGAGTGTATCGAGTGGACTTTATAGGATTGTGGAGGCGGGGAGGAATGGCCGCGACTTCGACGCCGCCGCAGCACGCCGAAGCAGAGTACATGTCCAGATCAGTCAGATGATCTCAGTTGGAGCATGATCCGGTGTGTGGCCGGGACAAACACCTCGGTCTTATCGCTTGTCAGCTGTTGGTTGAGGAGAGAGAGAGGAAGTGTGCCGCAGCACTATCTCTTCCTCCCTGCCCGATGTCCTGCCTCGGTGCACATCAACGCATCTGTTCGCTGCGTACCGCAAACGATTTTCCGTCGCGATGACAAACGCGGGAATTTGAATGCACGACCATAGCATCGTTGATGCACATCACAGTGCGGTTACGCGATCTGCAAACCATCACCGTTCTCTCTCCGATCACATCAAAGCAACCCGCGGCACCGCCCAAAGCAACCGACTGTGCCAAGAGCTCGAAGATATATATACTAGGCTCGGCAGGAACGTAGTCACCTTGACTGGTTCGCTTTACTTTCGCTTCTGCCCTCGTTTCTCTCTTCGGCTCTTCTCTCCTTTCCACCTTCCGTCGTTGACCGACCCTTCCCACACTACACCACGAACATCATGAAGGCCTCCGCCATCGCATCCCTTCTCTTCGCGGCGTTTGTGTCCGCTGGCCCCGTTACTCGCGTTCGCCGCGCCGGTGACTGCACTCAGACTCTCGTGAACGTACGCCCAAGCCGCTGTACCTTCTTCTTTCTCGTATTGAATAGATTTATAGTTCGACGACGCGTCGCTCGGTGCGGGCGACAACACTACCCTCGCCGACATACCGGGCCCCATCGCCGGCTTCACTTTCTCCAAGTTCCGCCTTGCCGTATGCCCCGGCAAGGGCTGCGAGAAGTTCCCCGCCGAGAACACGAAGCAGTTCACCGGACCGCACATGGCCATCGCGGAGGGTCTCGTCGGCAGCCTCCAGATCCTCGAGGCGAGCCTCGACGCCGTGCCCAAGGGCACCGTTGCTCTCACGGACCCGAACGGTAGCTTCGACCTCGGCAACTTCGACATCTTCGATCTCATTGAGCTCCCTGTACGTGCCGCGCCCTGTATCCCTTCTGCATGAAACAGTCTCTGACTCTTTCGTGTAGGAGGCCGTCCATCTCGGTGCCCGCGAGGACATGCGCGTTCACCTCGACTGCGCCAAGGCGGGGAGCCCGTCGCGCGTGCAGATCGTCATCCCCTTCAGTCGCCAGAAGGACTCTGCAGGCTACTCGGTTACGACTGACATGCTCGGCAACCAGTTCACAGCGCTGAGCTCGTGCGACATTTCGACCACGCAGGTGTTCTTCCCGCTCGGCCACGAGCTGGAGATTCCGACTGAGAGCATGGGTCGTGAGTCACGTTTTTTTTTTCAATTAGTAACTGTTTCGTTACTGATGCTTCAACAGTCGACAACTTCAACGCGTGCGTGCGTTAGATACATTCGTGTGTAAAGTGTACCTTCATCTCTTTTATAATCAATTGCCTCCTCTTCGACTAATCGGCAACGAGCCCCCGCGAATGGGGGTAACCAAGAGGAAGCCGGGAACAGGCACGCACACGGGCGGAGCGTGCCCTGCGCCTCCTCCGTGGTCGCAGCCGAGAGCTGGAGGGCACCTGCGCGCGCCGACGTCGTACGTCATTCGCTTGCGCAGTAGGGCCGCCCAGGAGCGCGGGATGCGGTATGTCGCGGCGTCGGCGGCGACGACGAGATAGACGTGTCGGCGCGGATCGCGCGGGCGAGCCGACCCAATTGAGCAGTACAGTTTAATCGCACCCCCGGTTTCCGTCCGCTTCTCTGAACGCGGGTCCACCAACCCGGACCGGTTTGCAGAGCGTCATGTACACGTGATCGTGTTTGTTGATCGTGATTTTGATCTTCTCTCCTCCTCGACCTCCTCCTGCCCGCTTGTGCTCTATCTGCTATGGGAACTTGTAGAACATGCCATACAGTGTACAGTGGCTCAAAATGTCAACCGTGCCGTAATCGTCGAGACCGAGAGCGGTATAATGAGAGCAAGAAGGGCGCCGGCACCGATATGCATCACCACGAGGACGACCCGGCCCCGTCCTCATTCTCAGGGGAGCTGTCTACGCAAACCTGCACTACATACGCCGCCCTTGCCGACCTTGTCAACACCCTTGGCCAATGCAGTGAGCAGGAGTTGGACCAGTGGGCCAAAGTTGACCTCGAGACATTTGCCCCAGTCACCCTTCCCCCCCTCCGACGGGCAAAGAAGGTGGCTGAGATGTTCCAGGAGATTACTGGGGTCCGATGGATGTGAGTACTTATGAGTAGAGGTCAATTTCGGTCTCGGTCTCACAAGTGACAGCCATCACAACACTAAAACACGGAAGCGCGGCTCTGGACAGGGGCAGATGCTGGTCTTCCGCTGCGCTCAGTCCAAGAAGGCAAGTAACAAGCCAAAGAAGGAACGCCCTGCAAAGCGGGCCCGGACAACCTGTCGCATGGATCGCTTTCCCTGCCGCGGCGCTCTCACGGTCCTCATCCACCCCAATGTGTCGAAGGTTCAGATACGTGTGAAGCATGCCGTGTGTCACGTCGCATACTCCGACATCAG
>LCTX01001722.1:0-10249 GCA_002233555.1 Limonomyces culmigenus | reverse complement strand
CGTCCCGAAGCTTCAGACGTGCCCGTCAGCAGGCAAAAGGGATCGAGGAGCGCGGCGGCATACCTCGTTCGCCTTGTCGAGAAGGATCCCGGTCAGGTCGCGGATCTGGCCCGGTCCGAAGGCAGGGTTGAGTGCCTTGCGCTGGATGCGGTGGCGCTCGCCCTCGGCGACGAGCACGCCGCGGCCGAGGACGTGAGCGAGCGCCTCCTGCGCGGCTGCGGGCTTGTGGTACACATCGCCGTGCTGTAGGACATGGCTGATCGCTTTCAGGTCCGTGAGGAAAAGGCTCGGGCTCTGTGCGTTTGGGTCAGCCGACTACTAGATGCGGGGAGTAGACGACACACGTTGAAGAGCTCGCGCATCGCGACGGCAGGCCCGTACTCGCGCACCCATCGCTCGGGCACACCGTCCATCTTTAGCTCGCGTTGGTGGCCAAGAAGCCAGTGCGCGCCAGAGGGGCCGGGCATCGTTCTGAGCTGCGAGCGTGACCGGGCGAGAAGCTCGCGCAAGACGTAGAGTGCGCCGAGCGCCAGGGCGCCGATAAGGAGGGATTGTGCTTGGCCCATGGCTTACAAGTTTGTTTGGTAAAAAGAGAGTACCAAGCTCAGGTCATATATGGCCGTGCTCATGTACCCAGAATACCGCTTCCGTCGGAACGCGCTCCCCGAATTAGCTCCTGGGCGATCGAAGTTGCACCGCTCAGCGCTGCGGGTCTGCGGAGAGCGATGCATACATCGTATTTGAAACGATGAGGTTTCTTCTGGGGAGCGTGGTTGGGTGAAGTGGTCGACTTGCACGATGGGTGGGACTGCGAGAGCGGACAAGGCAGAGAGCTTGGGCCATCACGTGCGCAGTCTTTTTCCAACTCTGCCTATCAATGACAACGGATTGAAGTCTGGAAAGCAAAGCTGGGTAGACCGAAGGGCGAAATACATCGATTACCGCATAATGCGCAATATAAGGTATACGTGTCATCACTTTTGCCAGCGGAACCGTTTACGCCTCCTCGACTTTCGCCCTTGTGATACGCAGCGGCAGACCGACTTCCTTCTGGCCTTTCACTCGCGGACGAAGGACGTTGCCAATGTGAATCTCGATCTCTGACTTGTCGACGCACGACTCGAGCTCGAAAGAGCATATCAAAGTATGCAAGATTATCTTGATCCTGCTTGTCCATTAGTTTGTGTGCATGACAAGCGACTGGAGAGAGCGGACGTACTCGTGGAGAGCAAAGCGGTAGCCGATGCATGCCCGGGTACCCCCAAAGAAGGTGAGAGAGTTACCCCACACACCCGGAACGTTCGCAGGAACGCCCTTCGCGCCGTCCAGCCACCGTTCTGGCTTCCACTCGAGTGCATCTGCACCCCAGTGGTCAGGCGAGCGGTTCGTCGCACGCATCGGGATCACCACCCAATCGCCCTTGGAGATCCTGAAGCGTCGTCAGCAGATGATAGACAAAGAGGAGTCAGTACTGACGGGATAGAAGTTCTCTCGACCCCGTGTACGTCGACGAACGGCTTAGCGAGCGGGATGACATCGTCTGCGGTGGCGGTACGGAAGCCACTGGCGAGTGGCACGTGGACACGCATGGTCTCTCGGCAGATCGCATCAAGGAGGGGGAGCTTGTCCAGAGCGGAAAGCACGTCCGCGTCGAGAGGCTCGTTCCCGGATGCCGCCGTCATGAGAGGAAGCTCCCGGCATTCAGAGCGTAGACGAGCCTGGAGATCAAGGTTATACGAAAGCTCCATGAGCAACCAGGAGATCATAGTCGAGGTAGTCTCGTGTCCAGCCAGTATGAATGTGGGTATCTCTGCGAGCCCCCGTCAGTACGTGTGTATCCGTCACTCGAAGTGAATATTACGTACGGCCGAGAACTTCCTCATCCGATAGACGTTCGTGCGCATCGGCAAGAGTGTTTGCCCGCACAAGAAGCGAGAGGAGGTCCTTAGCCCGAGTACCGACAGATTTCTCGCCGTACGCATCATCACGCCTGGAAGTGATAGTAAGCGTGCGTTTAGACTAAAGTATCAGAACTTACGTCGCAGCTGCCTTGGCCTCGGCAAGAAGGCCTTCGCCAACGCGTGTCATGACTGCCAAAGCGTAGCTCTTGTGCCTGTTCCTCTGGGTAGGCTAGAATTGCTTCTGTATTCAGTGAGGTGCCTCTTGTAATCCACCATGGTTTGACGTACCAGGTAGCCAAATCCCGGTACCACCGCCTCCATCATCATGATCGCCACAGCTGGCAGTTCGTCCCCAAACATGGCTCCAAATGCTTGGTGGAGCTCGTTCGGCTCAGTCGACGTGCCAGACAGCGAGTTGAAGGAGTAGCCAAAGCTGGCAAGTCCGATGATATCGAGGGCACAGCGAGACAGCCAGCTAACCGCCTCCACCTCAACGCTTGGCTTGTCTCCGATGAGGCCAGTCCACGCGTCACGCAGCTGACAGGTCGATATCGTTAGAGATCAAGCCCAAACGAGGTTATAAACTCGCCACTCACCTCTTCCGCCTTATCGAGCATGATACCCGTGAGCCCGCGAAGCTGGCTGGGACCGAATGCCGGGTTCAGCACCTTGCGTTGGAGCCGGTGGCTTTCGCCCTCGACGACGAGGACTCCACCCGTACCCAGCATGCTCTTAAGAACCCTGAGAAGGACATTGGGTTTCGCGTACAAATCTGTTCGGTTGAGAATGTGCTGCATGGCGCGGAGGTCAGTCGTGGTGACATGCGGTTGCTGAGGTTCTGTCAGCGGACGTGACGATACGTGAGAGCGTTGTAACGCACCCCTAGTATTCCTTTGTACACATAGACATGGCCATGTTGAGCAGCCCAATGTTCGTGAATGTCGGCCGCCCCAATCGCGTCTTCTTCGCGCGAATGTCCCAAGAGGATGTGGGCGTTCGGCGGAGTCGGTAAAGCAGCGAGACGCGAAGAACTAGAAGTAGATCCACGAGCGTAGTATAGCACAACGAGAGTGAGCACGGCGAGGGCGAGCAGAAGAAACATGGCCATCGACGAGGTGCACGTCGAAGGCAACGTGCAGTCGACTTTGATCTCCACCGTCCACGCCAAGTCCACGGCCGCCTACCACGTGACGGCGAGGCACTTTCTCGCCCCAGATATATATATATTCTTCACGGTCTGGATGGATGAGGACGGTCATGCATGGCTGGTGGTGGACGGTCGAAAGGGCCGGAGGACCCGGGTACGCGCTGCGCCTCGGTACTGAGTGCTCACACGCTCAGGCACGACTACAGTACTCAATTTGGTTGGGAATCGCAACCAGGAACCAAGGAACGCCAGAAGACAACGATGTTACAAAAACAAAGACTAAGGTACAAAAATATAGATGCGATATGAGACAGATCCGAGACAGCTGCAGCAATGAAATCAGGTGATATAGAGCAGAGTCCGAGTGTCAAAGCAAGAGACAGGAAAGTAAGAGGATACGATGCGAGACCAGGTAGTCCAGGTATATACAGATGCGGGGTATACGGAGGCATTGGCGTGCCGAGGTGTGAGACCTGAGTGGACTCAAGCGCGGGTGGTGGCGCGGAAGTAAGGCGACCAGGCACGGCGCTTAGCCGGAGTAGCAGGGTGAAGAGCGTTGATGGAAGAGGGCGTGCCGTTCTCCTTGCAAGATGACGGCGAGCGGACAGAGTGACGAGGCGAGTTGACCATCGTCTGCGGGTAGGCATGTGAGCAGATTTAGTGAGTGGGGGCATGAAGAGGAGCTTACAGTGGTCGACGAGGCCGGCGAGTCGTTGCGGCGAACGGTGGTGCGCTTGGGGGTGACAGGAAGCGCCGCGGCGCGACCACGGCCAGTGGGACGAATGTTCGCAAACAGGCGGCCGAAGACGTTGGGAGTCAGGATCGGCATCGCCTTGACAGACTCGACCTGTACAGAGGTCTGGATGATCCGTCAGTTCTTGCACCGAGTAGTGTGCAGTCAGACGGCGTACCTTTTTGAGCACGCGAGCGCGGCTTGAAACGCTGTAATCCTTGAAGGCTTCTATGGCCTCGGCCTGGCAGGCGGCGTAGGCGTCCTCGGCAGCGGAGGGCTCAGTGGTAGGGGCGGCAGTCGAGTCGGTCTCGTCGGCCTCGACTTCGGCCAGGGCCTTCATGGCGGCGAAAGCATCATGTAGCCTGTCGTCTTTCTGGTGTGTGTCGACTGTCATCTTCTGAAGAGAGGTCTGTGAGATAGGTCGGTCAGCATGTGATTGACAATAGCGAAGGAGGCGCCGACGGACCACCTAGCGCTCCGACCGTGCACTCGTTTGCTCGCGGATGACTACAGCAGCCTTCAAACGATAGACCTCCTTCTCCATCTCAGAGTAGGTCATCGGAGTCGTCGGTTCGGCCGGCGTGGTGTACTCTTGCGCGTAGCGCATCTTACTGTGCGTGCCTGGAGCGTAGATGCGGGTCGTGGGGCGGTAGTTGGCGGGACGGCTGTAGGAGGGTCGAGGAGTTGAAGAAATGAAAAGGGAAGTGCGGCGGAAAGTGGTCGAAGACATCGGAGGATGCGCAGACAGGTCAAAGGTGGGGATGAGGAAGGGAACAAGGCTTGGTGAAAAACGACGAGCAGCTCAGCGCAGGCTCATATCGATCCTGGTTCGGCGATCATATCTGTGGAGAGGATACCAGAATGAGGAAGAGAGGAGGTAGAAGCGGGGGTGATCGACGAATGAATGCATCAAGGAGGCAGGGGTTGTGAGGAAAAGGAGGAGGGGCTCATAGGTGCTGTCGCCGTTTCCTGGCAAGCGTGTACAGAGATTTCTCTAGAGCCTCTATCAATGCGCGTACATGACGGAGAGCGCCGCGAGTTTATGATCGTGCTGAATACTGGCGTGTGAGATGACGGCGGAGATAATGGAAGGGACGCGCGAAAGCGGTGTGCGGCGCTTGCCGATGGCCACCTCTTCCCTCTTTCCCTCAATCACTCATCCAAAACTTCACCAATCTGATTCCGTAGCTCTGTGCGGGGCCTGGAAGCAACTCTCATGTGAAGACTACATAACACATCATTTGAGGCCGAGGACACCCATAGTATTGCAACTCGTATCACAGCGTCCTAACCTGGCAGCTTCGATCTCCAGGAGTTCCCTCGCCTATGCACCCATGTGGATATACTGAGCCCATCGCTTAGGATCGGGATTTTTCTTCCGAAGGTTCACCACTGCGTCGTCGAGCGCGTACGCGACCGTGTCGACGTTGATGACTGGGTGCGACATGACTTCATCGTAGAACCACTTCGCCATCTCCGGACCATCGATATCGCTCATCGTCCTAGGTACATACCATCAGCTCCGATCCATCCTGCGCGCATTCTTTCTGGCTTACCACATCGTAGCGACAACACTCTTGAAGCCCGCAAACAACATCGCCGCTGCGAGGTGCATGACCTGATCAGGCTGCTCCGCATCGCCCTTGGCCGTCTCGCATGCAGAGAGATATGCAAACCATGGCCGGTCAAGCTTGACGTCCATGAGCTTCGCAATGGTCAGTTTGCCGTCGCTGAGATAGAAGCCGCTGTCGAGGGCGTTTGCTTGTTCCTGGATACCGTGACACGCGAGATGGACGAAGCTGGCAGAGCGGATGCTATCCGCCACTCCTTCTATGGTCGCTTCGCTGGCAATCAACTCGACATTGTGCCCGAACTGCGTAGCGGCGGCCAGGTTCTGGACGCACTTGAGCTCCTTCTGGACGTTCAGTAGTCTACCCATGGTTTTGTGGGATGAGCAGTCCTCGCCCACGAGCAGCATCTGCACGTCTCCGCGGACGATTGAATTAGCCTGGGCTTGTGCACGGAGAAGAGCAGAGACTGTCGGGGTATACGAGGAGACTACGTAGTCGGAGCAGCAAATCTGGTTGGCCGCCGGGCCCGTATAAATGCCTGCGGCGTGTAGCGGCAAAAACGTGAAGTCGCCGTTAGCGCACCAAAAAAGGCGGGGCCGTGAGCGTCCTGTTGACTTCTGAGTTGATCGCATCAGCTAAAAGTCAAAGGCAGAAGTGATGAAGTATACCTCGAGATGCAAATGGTCTATCACAGGCTTTGCAATCTTCCGCCACAGTTTTGCCAGGACATGACACCGCTTGTAAAAGGAATCATTGCTGCTCGCGACCAATCCAAGCCTCTGATCGTAGTGCCCGTCCTGTGTATCTGCATTACTTCGTAGGCCTGCTTTCTCTGCAGAATGGCAAAGAGACAACAAGTCATTGGATGTCAGACTCAGGGGTAGCGCAGCTGGCTGCTCGTCGGCTGAACTAGAGATAACAAGCGCATACGCATGGCCTCGAGCCACAACAAGCACAACCACCGGATGCTCATGGGCGGCCTCGCGAATTGTCTCGTATGTGAGTCCGAGCATGAACCGCTCCAGGCCCGGCATTGCCCGAATGTCTCGGAGTATGGACTGTATCTGACCGTTCTGCTTGTGCCGGAGATCCTGATGCTGATGCGGCGGCTCATCAGATTCTGTCCGCATGGGCAAGGAAATCGCACGCAGAAGATTCTGCAGCTGTAAAGCTAGCTCGGCTGGGGCACCTCTCAATCGAGGGCTCCGTATGTTTAGAGCCTGCATCCAAACCACCCCATGTGCTCCATCGAGCAACTCGAGGGCCTTGGAGGGCTGCTCGCTCAACAATGCAACAATACAAGCATCGGAACCAACGTGACGGCTAGATTTGAGGAGCTGAAGTCGAGATGCGGTGTCGAGAACAAAACCGCCAATCATGGACAGCCGCTCAATCGTTTTGGTGTAGACAGTCACGAGAAGATGTATGTGTCCGGATATCCACGCGTCGAGATGCATCCAGAGCTTCGAAAGGCAAAAACTGACGGATGAAAGGAGTTCATGAGCACTGTCTACCTCATCCTCGAGTGACTGATGCAGGTGATGTAGTGCTTTGGAGATAGAAAAGTGAGGGGTGTTAGGGATCAGGTAAAGCAGAGTCAGGGCCGTGAGTGACCGCCAGGCTTGAGAGGAGCGACGCAATTGCAAGGCTTGTGTCTGTAAATCGATCGCTTCGTCATGCAGGGTTGGCTCGCCGGTCTGCCTGTAGCACTCATCAAGAAAGGTTGCCAGGTGTCCACTCCTCCATCCTCGATCAAGATGACCCTCCGGACACAAAGCCAGAGCCTCGCGTTCAAGCTGAATTGCCTCGTCGAGGAGGACTGCCTCGCCGGTCTGATTGTAGCGCTCTTGAAGTGAGAATGCTAGGTTAGCGCTCCTCGACCCTCGATCAGGATGACCCTCGGCACACAAAGCCAGAGCTACGCAATTGAGCTCAATTGCCTCGTCAAGTAGGGCTGCCTCGCCGGTCTGATTGTAGCGCTTTTGAAGTGAGGATGCTAGGTTTCCGCTCCTCAACGCTCGATCAGGATGACCCTCGGCACAGAAAGCCAGAGCTTCGCGTTTAAGCCGAATTGCCTCGTCGAGCAGGGTTGGCTCTCCGGTCTGCTTGTAGCGCTCGTGCAGTGAGCATGCTAGGTTTCCGCTCCTCGACCCTCGATCAGGATGACCCTCGTGACACAAAGCCAGAGCTTCGCGTTCAAGCTCAACTGCCTCGTCGAGCAGGACTGCCTCGCCGGTCTGATTGTAGCGCTCTTGAAGTGAGAATGCTAGGTTAGCGCTCCTCGACCCTCGATCAGGATGACCCTCGGCACAGAAAGCCAGAGCTTCTCGTTCAAGCTGAATTGCCTCGTCAAGCAGGGCTGCCTCGCCGGTCTGCCTGTAGCGCTCATAAAGTGAGGATGCTAGGTTAGCGCTCCTTAACGCTCGATCAGGATGACCCTCGGCACAGAAAGCCAGAGCTACGCTATGGAGTGTAATCGCCTCGTCAAGCAGGGCTGCCTCGCCGGTTTGCCTGTAGCGAGCGTGGAGTGAGGATGCCAGGTTTCTGTTCCTCAACCCGTGATCAGGATGACCCTCTGGACACAAAGCCAGAGTTTGGTGGTTGAGTATGATTGCCTCGTCGAGCAGGGCAGTGTCACCATGCTGCGTATAGAGCGTGTAGAGTAGATCCGCCAGGTTCCCGCGCCTGTTTGCTTGCCTACCATCGTTCGTGGGACAAAAGGCTAGAGCTACGCGCAGCAGTTGAATGGCTTCGCACAGTAGCCCACTTTCTCTGTTCTGGAGGTAACGATCGTATAGATCGAGGGCCGTATCATGAGCCATATCACCCAGATCGATATCTGCTGCCGGAGGTGAGACAGACTGTGATTCGTCGTGGGCGTTCGCGGGCACGAAGACGTCTGTAGCATTCTCGCTAGATGTATCAACCATATTGTAGGTGCGATTGTGGGAAGGGCAAGCGCAAGACGGCCGTGGGGGTAAGAAGGCAAGAGTCAGGACGTGCGTGCACTGCGTTGTGTCGACTGAGAGACGCGTCGACTCATGAGGCTGTGCAAGGTTGTGCGAGGCTGTGCGAGGCAAACGCTCCGAGGCGCCAATCGCATCAGTGAAGCAGCCTTTTCGCATATCGGATAGCCGCTACAGCCAAGTGTGGATTGGCTCAATGAATAGTAATGCGCATCCACGAGACTGAAGTGCCACCGTGGCGGCTGCGAACGTGTACAGATTACCGCCCGATTCAGTCTGTCGCGCACCTGTTTAGCCTCAAGCTTGGTGAGAGCTTGCAAACACGCACCAAACGAACGCCCGAAAGCCACCATGATTATGCTCAACACAAAGGATATGGTACAAAGACACGATTGTGATATGATACTAGCTCGAGACATCCACGAGGATGAAATTAGGTGGTATAAACGATGTTGCTCAGGATCCGGGTATCGGAGCAACGGACGGGAGGCTGGGAGAATGCGAGCACGAGACGAGGCGGCCCGGGTGTAACAAGATGCTAGGTATAGGGATGTGTCGGCGTGGGAGGTGACCGCGCGGCCTGCGGGTTTGATGGGTGAGGTACGGGTGGACTCAAGAGCGAGTGGTAGCACGGAAGTAAGGAGACCAGGCGGGACGCTTGGTGTGAGTTGTAGAGTGAATGGTGCTGATGGGAGAGGGCGTGGCGTTCTCCCTACCAGATAACGTCGAGCGGATGGAGCGGCGGGACGAGTCAGCCATGGCCTGGAAGGCAAGATGTCAGCAGTGGCAGATGACGATGGGGCAAGGCTAGTCACAGTGGTCTAGCACGACCGTGGCCGCTGGTGCGCATGTTGACGAACAGGCGGCCGAAGACGACGCTGGGAGTGAGAATGGGGGTCGCTTTGGCAGTCTCGACCTTTGCAGAGGTCTGGAGGATCGGTTAGTTCTCTCATAGGGTAGCAAGCATCGTACCTTCTTGTTCTGGCGGTCGCGGCTGGCAGCCCTGCGAGCCTTGAAGGCATACCCAGCCTCGGTCCGGTGAGATGCTTCGGCCTGATGAGTGGCGGACGACGGGGTGGAAGGAGTAGGGTCGGCGGCGTCGTCGGGTTCGGAAGTTACAGCTTCAGAGTGGCCCCGCATGGCGAAGGTCTCGTGCTGCCAAGAAGCGGCACTCACCGTCTCTTTTTGCGGGTGAGAAACCATAGCGGCAATGGCGAGAAGAAGGCGACTGACCAGCTACTACTGCAGACATCGGATCTTCTGCTCGTGAGCTGCCTGAAGCCGAGCGATCTCATCTTGCAGCTCTGCTGTGGAGAGGTGAATGATCGCCTCGGCCTGTAGAGCAGTGTGTGGCTGCATACGGGCCATCTTGTTCAACGCGCCCGAGATGCAGAGTTGGGACGCGGGACGGTGGTGGGCGGACCGGGGGTCAGAGAGGCGAGGAGGTGAAGAAACGAAAAGGAATGGGCTGCGGAAGGCGGTCGAAGGCATTGGAGAGCGTAGAGAGAAAGGCAGCAGGCGGGGATGAGGGTTTGGCTAGGAACGAGGAGCAAGTCCATATCCAGCCTTGCTCGGCGATTGTATGTAGGAGAGCATGAGAATGCCGGCAAGGAAGAGAGTCGACTGAATGCATTGAGGGTTCGCTTCGTCTCCTTAGAATCGATGACGAGGCAAGTAGGTGGCAGAGATGTAGCGACACGCCGCGAGTAATAGGACGGTGCTGGAGTAGGCGGGGGTGGAAGGGACGCGCGATAGCGGTGCTCGGTGCTTGCCTACGACCCTTGTCGTCTCCTCGACCTTAGACTCGCTTTCAATCTCCCTTCCCGACATGGTCGACGTCCACGTTGAGCTGCTGAAATGCTTGAGCTATCTAGAATCTAGAACTGCCGCTCGCGCCTAGCAACGGCTGCATGTCCGGGCCGTCCATGCCC
>LCTX01001716.1:0-14623 GCA_002233555.1 Limonomyces culmigenus | reverse complement strand
GTCGGAAGGGAAAACACATGCGTATGACAATAAGCTGGAAGGACAGCCGGAGCAGCATGTGAATGATGTCCGGGTGGCAGCAGCATTCCATGCTCCCAGAGCATGAGCAGCTGTCACAGGAGATCCAATGACAATGGATCTAATAACAACAGGTACTGCAGGGTGAACTGCAGCAGGACAAGTGTCAGTCCTGTTACTTGATGGATGATCTAGGACATAGGGCAGGTGACTGACGCGTCGCGTCGCGGTCACGTGACACTTGGGACTTGCAGAAACTGGAGAGGAAACATGACATGGCCGAAACATGGCACAGGGGCCAGGGGCTCAAGAAAACTGTGACAATATCCAGCTGAAGTTGCATAAAAGTGATCTATAGCACATGTATACTGACTAGTTACAATGTACGTGAGCACGGAGCTGTCCCCGTCACCCGCGTGGTCGCCCGCGAGGTACTTGCACAGCTGCGCAAGCAACGCGCGGTTGTTGCGGTTGAGGATGTTGCGCTGCAATGCAAGCAACGCGTGGTAGTGCTCAAACACGCCACTGGCATCCTCGGGCAACGCAAGCAGGAGCGCAGTTGACGACTTGCTTGCGCCCGGCCGGTGCCCGCGCTGCATGCCGCGAAGCTTGGCGTACACGTGCTGGCTTGCGGGCGGCGACTGCGTCGGCCTTGGCGGCGCGCTCATTGGCGCAGAGAGCGCGCGGATGTACAGCCCCTGCGGCGGCGCGACGCCGAACATCTACCGTCTCCGTCAGCCGGCTGCAACAGGTGGACAGATTACAGGTACACCATACCTTCTCCATCTTCTGGGCAGGGCGGACGACAATTGCCTTCTCGCGCTTGCCAAGCTTGGCTGTCGTGCGCTCGCTGCTACTCATCCGTGACGCCGAGCTGCATCCTCAGTTGCTGGGGCCCGGACTGCTAACCAACCTCTTCTCCACCAATCCGCTCATCACCCTGGCGAGGCGGAGGCTCATGTCCACACCCTAGCCACGTTAGTCCTAGTACCCACTTACCCATTGGCATGCCACGGGCATTCCATATGTCTCCGCCGGCGCGTCGTCACGGCTCTCAACCAAGTTGAGTCTCTGGATGCTGTCAAATGAGTTGATGTCTGCAAGGACACCGAGGACACTCTCACCATCAGGTGCAGGGACGGGGTCTTGGGCCGTATGCTCGGAACCCTCAGCAAGGTGGACCCTTCCTCCTCCGCACCACTGTAAAGAGAAGTCACTGTAGTTGATGTTCCTGCAAGCAGTTCAGCGGTGGGAAAGGGACGTGCGCAGTACAGACGTACAAGTCATGAGTGTCCTTGGCCAAGGCTTGGGGTGGTCGTGACTGCACGAGGAAGGGATTCTAGAAGGTACCATAGGATGACAAAGAGGTACCGTTGTCTGGACGCCCTAGTTAGCGACGTAAGTATGAGAGCGCATGGCTGTACACATCAGGCAGTGTGCAACCGGTTCAAGTGCATCGGGACCAGGAGCGCTGAGAAGAGGCGCACCGTTTGTCCAGCACTTACAAAGCTGATTGTGTCATGTCCCGCCTTAGTGCCATAGCTTGAGGCATGGAGACGCAAAGCTCCGTGAGACAAATCCAGCAACTGTGTGTCAAACGCAGAGCTGGGGTCGCTGTATCAAGCCCGGCGAGGTGGGGAAGGAGGACGAGGAAGAAGAGGGGACCGAAAATTGCGAGACGCGTCGGCCTTGGATCACGCGGATTGCCACACTTGACTTTGCAGCTTGTCCCAAGACCACCATGGTCCTCCTCGCATCTCTAGCGTATGATTCGGCTATGGCATTCCGTTGCCCCCCAAATGCCTCGGCGTTGTACACTCGGCACGAACGCGGACGCAAGCGCGCGGATTGCGTGAGGGCGGGACGTGCTAGCGCTCATTGAGTCCGCGCTCACATCTGAATGTTTGTTGGGGCCTGCGCGGGTCAAGGGGCCCAAAGCTCGCGTACATTGTGACCCAGGATGCGATTCTAATAGTTCTTGCTCTGTGCCTAGGTTTCTAGGCGCCATATGCGCGATCCGTGGCCACTCTATTACAATGCCCCGCCAACGCCGCGTTTGCTGCCGCTGTCCTTCGCCGCGTACCAGCCGGGCAACATGGAATAGGCTCATGACTAACACCTCCTGCTCGTCCCGTGGCTGCTACGACGGCTTGAGGTCAAGCGTGAGGCGGCCGCGCGTCCACCGACCAAGGTGAGCACGCTCGCAGGGACCGAGGACGGCATTGAGGCAATCCTACCAACTGACGGTGCCCTTGAAAGTCTCTTCCTGTATCACCGTACCACGTGTACGGGTACAAGATCACGGCCCGCTGCAGCACTGACACAGACGGCTACGTTGTCGGCGTCGCTCACTGTCCCGTGGGGGGCAACAAGGACCGCATTGGCAGGGGGTACAACGCGCGCGGCCATGTTTGTGGCAGCAACTGGTTCGGCACGCGCGTCGCCGTGCGCGTCCTCCTGCCTGGCTTCCCGCCCAACGTACGTGCATGCGCGCGTGAACGCCATACTGGCCCGGAGCTGACGGGCGTGCGCAGGTGCTCGCGCGCGCGGCGAAAGCGTGGAAGCTACTGCAGCACGAGAACCTCGTGCTGTTCGTCAAGGACGGGCGCGCGCTCGGACCCGCCATTTGTCGCGCACGCATTTGCGGCAAACGGGCCCGTGCTTGCGCATCTCGCGCGCACGCCGGCCGCGGACCGGCTCGGCGCCGCGCTCGATATCGTCGCGGGGCTCGCGTACCTGCACGCGCGGGGTGTCCTGCACGTCGACCTCTGCACCGCAAACGTCCTCGTTGGCGCGCGCGGCAGCGCGTGCCTTGCCAACTACGCCGCGGGCGCGCTCCTCTGCCCGCCGCGCACGGACGCGCAGCATCCAAAGCCAACGCGCTGGATGAGCCCCAAGGTGATTCGTGGCGTGCCCGCGGACGTGTACCGCCTCGGGATGACGCTCCTCAAGGTGGCGCCCGACGTCCTGCCCTGCGCCGCCCAGACGCTGACCTGCAGGTAGATCTTTGCAGGCACGCCCCCACTCGCAGACGTGCCTCGCCCCAAGCGCTTCGCTGCCTGGGATTCAGCCCAAGCTCGACGCGGTCCGTGCGTTCGGCGAGGGTCAGGCCAGGGTACCATAGTGGAAAAGGTGATTGCCGAGCATCTCAAAGCTAGCGATATGGTGTGTAGCTTGGATATTCGTACAAACCAATGGTGCATTGGCACAATACGTCAGTTCCCGTACGTTGAGACGAGAGTTCAATTCTTGCTGAGGCTGCCTTTTTTGGCTTGCCTTGATGTCACCACAACTGGGTCTATAGCCGCGAGCTAGCAACTGTAGCTACAAGTGCTGCAGGTGAGTTATAGAGCGCTGTGGACTGGTTCACAATTGGCCTTGGAGCTATGACAGCTATCAGAGCTCTATAGCTCGGCCCTTGCTATGGTGCACAGACGGTTTTTCCTGATGTCGCCACCCTGCGTCGTCGGGGGCGCAGTGCCGTCGACGGAAAGCTGCGAGCTCACGAATGCACCAGGCCCGCACACACGCTCGCGCTCGACCTTCAGGCGCACGAGAAAGTATATGCTCACGAGCGGGTGGAAGCCTCTGGACGGGTCCACGAGCTCAGCACCAAGCGCGGCCTGCGACCCAGGCGGGCTCCGTGCGCACGGCGAACCGGGAGGGCTGCTCGCGCCGGGCGGGAACGGCCTCTTGCGGTACTAGTCAAAGCCCGAGAAGCGGGGGCGCCTTCTTCGTGCCGCCGGGCGTGGTGAGCGCATCCACGCTGTAGAAGCGGAGCGAGGCTGCGGACAGCGACTCGCCGATGCTGCCACCACGAGGCGAGCCGGGCTCGATGTCGCGCCGACACTCCCCGGCGGCGATGGAGCGCGCGTACGCTTCTGAGGCGAGCACGAGATGAGGTTACCAAACGTGCGGGAGCGACTGCCCCGGCATCCTGAGCGCTGGGTAGTATGTCGAGCTAAGCTCGACCATGTCGTCGCTCAGGTTCTGGAACTGGCACAGGCGGCTATGTAACGCTACGATCAGCATACATAATAACATTACACGCACCGCATCAGCGGTACTCACTGGCTGCCGAACTCGGACGCGATACACCAAAAGCCGGGCTTAATGCGCAAAGCTGGGCTCGCCGTGTGGCAACGGGTGTCGAGCTCCCGTACCGATGCGCATGAGCACCTCGAGCCGCTCCTCTAAGCCACCGCCCATGCCCTCGCGCTCCCACTTGCCGCCGGCCTTGTCGCGTCCCCCGTCGAAGAGCATGCTCTCGCGGTTCATCCGCGCAGCCTCGCGCTAGCCTCGTGACCGCGCTTGGGTGAGAGCGTTGCGAGGTGGGACGGTAACTCGGCGGCGGACGTGCCCTCCGTGAGAACAGAAAGCGGCGTTTCCGCAGTGGGCACGCATCTGACGAAGTCCGCGTACGAGATGAAGCTGAGGCGAGCGGCCGTGCGGCCGGGCGACGGCAGCGCACGGCGAGGGACGCTGAGCTCGCTCGACGCACTTGGACAGTTGCCGAGGCCAGGTGATAAGCTAGGCGGGAACGCGAAGAACGAGCCGGGTGTCAGCGTCGTCTCAAAGAGGCCGCCGGGCGAGCTCGCGGGCGAGGCCTGCGCGAGCGAGTGCCCCGAGTAGTACCGGCTCTCCATCATCGATGTGGAGAGGCTGCGTTGGATGATTGCGCGGGGTTGCCTTGACGGAGATACCGGGGCGGGTCGCCGGCAGGCCGGAGAGGGCTGGCGCGAGGAACGCGCTGAGGCCGGACGATAGGCCGCAAAAGCGGGAGCCTGGGATTACTACGGAAGCACAGCGTCGGCAGCATCCGCGGCGGCCCAAGCTGTAGGAGGGCCTGGCGGAGGCGCGTGGCGCGAGCACTGGTCGAGCTCGCACGAGGCTCCCGTTTGAGCGTTATCTGCTACGTGCTGAGCGATGTGTCAGCGACATATACGGAGGGTCGCAAGGGGAAGACGCACCGTGCAGGGTCCGCGGGGAGCGGGTTGGTTTAGGAGTAGTCATGGTCAAACGTTTTGGAGGCAATGATCCGATCTCGGGGGTTGCATGTGAGGAGGTGGCTGAGGAGAACGCGTATTGGCTCAGTAGCTGCAGGCAAGGTCCAGCAACGTCGGAGATCGGGTCTAGTGGCAGCGGGGAGCGTGACGTGCGATGCCTCTCGTGTAACTGCTGAGCGTTGAGCTCGTGTGCGTGGCGAAGCATCTGACGCTTGCGTACCTCGCACCCAAGCACGTCTTCAAATCTTGGCCAGGTGCGCTGATTGAGCGTTCCGCAAAGCTCCCGCATGCGCTTGAGCTGGTCGGGGTCGCCCGCGCCTGTGAGGCTCAGCCGGCGCGCGAACGTCTCGCCGAGCACGCAGCCGACACCATAGAGGTTGATGAGACCGCCGTGTTGGAGCGCACAGACCAGGGGTGATATGGCCGATACCAGCGCATGACGGCGTAGATGTGTACTTGCGCTCGCACCCGCGGAAGTCGGCCGGCGCGTTCGACTGCTGAGTCGAACGCGTACGCGAGCTCGAAGTCGGCGATACTGAGCGCACAGACCACAGATATTATGCATCGCTTTGAGGTTGTATCTTTGGGAGCGACAGGTCTGGCGAACGGCGAGGAGATCAAAGCGGGAGAGGTCAAGTGCACGGGTGCACCGCTCTCGCGAGAACGGGGGCCTTGACGATCTCTCGGAGCGCTCAAAATTGCGTGTCGTAACCTCCTCGATTATTTCAATGTGCACAAAACACTATGTACTAGGCCTACACCAATTTCGAGGCGGAGGCGGGGGAGCGGCCACGTCCTGGCAGGTCATGGCGAGCAGCCGCCAGGGACCCGCGTCATGGTTACCACCTACTTCCTTTGCGCTCCTGGCAATCTTTGCTACAGACGTTGATGCACAATCCACGCGATGTTGTTTACGATAGGATGATGTACACGACATGCACACTTTCTTCAGTTTCTGCAGGCTCACCCATGTGTCATTCCTCGGCTCATAAAGAGCTCCTGCGCCATGATAGTACTCGATCACGAGGCTCGACGCATAGATATCTCGATCTCATGTCGCTTGGGAGGCTTGTTGCTGCTCAAGTCTCGCACCCGAGCCTTGAGGTCCCTCAAACTCCCGCCGCTTTCCCCAGCTCGTGCTTCCTGCCGCACGATGCATTCGCTTAGGAGAGATACCCAGTCCACATTACCTTGATCTTTGGTACGGCCTTCTTGAGACAAGTTCTCGGTCGCACTGGTACCGTCATCTTTCCAAGGATAAAGCATGTGCACTAGACGGATCTATGTCACACTTCAGTTACAGGCCATGCTCAATGCTCAGCAGTTATAAAGCCGCGTACCTTCTGTCCCGCGTACACGTGCTCAAGAATAAGCGCTTGCATATACTGTACGAGCTCGAGGTTCTCTACCGACTTGCCGTCGCTCTTCTTCCAGCCATTATGCTCCCACTCTTCGGCCTTCTGCATGCCTTTGTATGCTCATGTTGAGTATTTCTTCCAGCCTACGACGCAGCTAGGACTCACACGTGACAGGGTACGTTGCGTTCACATGGACCATGATGGGTCTCTCGCCGCAAGTGATCGACTCCAGTGCTTTGATGATACTCTACAATCGCATACTGATGTCAGCAAAGGTCAACGAAAGCGGCTGCAAACGCACAATAAGCTGGGCCCGGGGAGCAGTCTCCTTTCCAAGGCATCTCCCCGAATCATTTCTAACAGCACGTGAGCTATACTGACAGATATCAAAAACAAGAGCTGACCTGGCGTGGTTCAGACCATACCAAATCCCGTATCCGGCTTGTGTCAGCGGGCCATCGTCTTGACTCATCGTGCAGCCTCCGTTCACGTACACGAAAAGCCAATTCAGAGGTGCAGGATCAGGTCTGTCAGGCGTGGATGATGACTCCTCTCCGGGGATTGCAAGGCGTCTCATCATTGCGTGGGGCCCGTGATCCTCGCCTCGGTCTGCGGGAGTAGACGGTTGCTCCGACGGGAATGCAAACGCATGCGCGAGCGCGGGCGTCGCGAACTTCTGCTGCTTTGCACCGGGGAACCTATCGGTCTGCGCCTTGACTTTATCCCTGCCGTGCGTCTCAGCGCTGCACGCTTGCGTTGTCGATGTCCAGGACCTACCAAGAGTCGTAAACGCCAGGGACACGCCCGACTTGTACGCCGTAGTAGCCTCCTTTAGGGCCCATCGTTGGAGGCCAGGAACGCGGCTCAGAGGGTGGGACGAGTCCGAGGGAGGGTGCTGGAATGCACACAAGCGCCAGCCATGCTGAAGACAACTGGTCTGCAGTGCATTCAGGGCGAAGGGCGTCGATGCCGGCATAGGCGCGCAACAACGTTTTCTTCATAGCATGACAGAGCCCACTTGCAGCGGCCGTACAACTAAGGAGGTAGGTTATCATCAGCCAGAGTTGGATATACGGGGAGGCGGAAGACGTATACCCAGAGTATAGTGCGACTTACCGACGTGTATGTCAACAGAACAATCGCATGTCGACCAAACGGTCTGTTCCTCGGCTTTTATGCAACTCGAAGTTTGATCGCCGACAGGGCGCACTTGCCGGTATGCCGCACATCGCCATTTTAGGCCTGCCCAAGCATTGCGCCCGACGAAACCAGACCGAAAAGAAGCGCGAGCCCGGCTAGCCGCCACGCATCTATTCTGGCAGTCCGCGGTGCCCAAATTGGACGTCGATAGTGCATCATGCCGTGATTAGGCATGCATCACGCCAATCACGCATTTACAGGCCACATGGCGACCGAAGCAGTGCAGCACACTGGGAACCCGAAATGTGTGGATAATCAACAGGTGGATCCACAGAAAAATGTGTGGATAGGGTGTGGATGATCAACACTTCATCCACAGGACATGTGGATAATCCACAGATTTTGTGTGGATGAAACCTGTGGATAATCAACAGCGATATGCAACATATCCACAGTTCCATCCACAGGTGATCAACAGGTCGAATCTGTTGATTTCATGTGGATCTTACAATTCGCTCGTTTGTTCGGTAATGGAATTGTATTTCATCCTCCTACATACTACACATCCCGCCATACGTACCTCCCACCAGAGCAGGGTACGGAATGTCCCGGCTCATCTGCACCACTCCGTTCACGCTGCTCGTCACTGCGCGCTGTACCGAGCGGGCGGAGCACGTACCGCGCCTGCGCCTGCTGGCCGGCATCCACGCGCGGGCGCTTGACCGCCTGCGAGGCGACGGCCGGCGCGGGTGCAGGCGCCGCCCACGGCGCGGGCAGCCACATCGCGCCGTCCCACTGCGGGGGCTCGCCGGCGGACGAAGGCGGCGAGGCGCTCCACTCGGGCTCAAGCAGCTCCGCGGGGAACGGCGCGAGCGCGTGCGGGCTGCTCCGGCGCAGCACGACGTGCAGCTGCTTGGTGACGCCCACGAGGAGCGCGAAGCGCCGGCGCTCCGCGGCCAGCTCGGCACGCGCACCGCATGCACGCCCTCCGCCACCGGTGCCGCGTCGACGAGCGACGGCGCGGCGCGTCGTCCGATGCCTTGCATCCGCGTCACGCCGCCCCAACCCCATCACGGGGTCTATGGTTTGAGCTCGGGTGAGTGCAGTGGCCCTTGCGCCGCTCGAGGCGCCCGTGCCGCCCATTGGGCCGCCAACGAAGTTGCCCGCACCTGCGACCGTGGACAACACCGTAAGACAAGAAAAAATGACGTGGACGGCGTTGTATCACCTGACCCGCAGGCAATAAAGCTTCCGTCGAAGACATGGGCGCCCGGACTGAAGGAGGCAAGGGCGTCGCCGTCGTGGTGATGCTTGTCGCGACCTCGTGAGTAAGCATCCTACGTCCACTGAGCACGGCAGTACACCTACACACGAGAACGGGGTCCGTAACAGTTTGAGAGATATCATAAACCTGAAGTAGCTTACATACGAGTCGGAGCGAGGTCGACGACGCAGGCGACGCTCGCATGCGGGCTCAGCAGCGCCACCAGCACGCGGTCGACCGTGGACTGCGTCCAGCTCGAAGTCTGATGCGGGGCCGTGCGACGTCCGTTGTGCGAGCCCCGCCGAGAACGTGTGCGAGGACGCCGGCGAGAGGTGCGCACACAAGTCGGATGAGGCCGGTCTTTGCGATGGTGGACAGGTCGGAATGCGAGCGCGGGGGTAGCGGCGACGATGGCGGGAGTGAGGGCGGGAGTGAGGGCGGGAGTGAGGGCGCGGGCCTCAGGTCCTCGAAAGGCGGCGTCAGTGGCAGGTTTCGCTCGGACGGCGCACGGCCGAGACTCAGAGCGGACGGTGACGTACCTCAAACGGTGTTCATGGGCTGGGACAACGAGACTATCGTAGGGACATGTACTACAATCATGCACCAGAACGAATAGACATGAGAGCCAGTATTGATGTGGCCGTCGTGGGAGGCAAGAGATGATGACGAACTGTGGCGTCGCCCACCCGCACTGGTGCGATTGGGTTTTGTGGCGTACTTTGCGCTCGTTGTCTCTCTCGTCCTGCTCGACGTCTGCTCTTGCTCCTCCGTGCTAGCCCCGTACATGATGTATTCAGGAGCATTGCGGCAATTGAGCCCCCCTCGTCCAACCCGCCGCCGTCGGCGGAAGTCCCGCTCACGGCGGTCGTGTCCTTCCGGCATCTGCGCTCCTCCGCCGCCGCCCGCAACGCGCTGCACGGCATGAGCCACGGCGGCCCGCGCCTCTGGACGGCGTACCAACCCACGGTGCAGGTGCATGTGATGTGCCATTGGATATGCCCTCGCCGCTCGCTTTCCTGCATGGGCCGGCCGGCTCCGGCAAGACGTGAGCACCCCGTCTCCTCGCGATGATAGAAGCTAACAACAAATCTCCACAGGCGCATGTATGAGATTGTGCTCACGGGTCGGCGTGTGTTCACCATTGAGGTCCGCGTACCCATCAAAGCCGGGGCGGACGCAAACGTGGCGCGCGTGCTCGGGAGCCAGACGGGCTACTGGCCCGTCTTTGTCTTCCTCAACTTGTTCAACACGTATATCGACCTCGCGAGCGTCAGTCTCATCGGCCAGAAGGCCGGGCTCGCAAACGGCCTGCCCGACCAGGTCCGTCAGGTCGTTGCCATCGTCGGCGGCGCCCTCACATGAGGAATCCGCTAGTGAGGGCGTCCCGATGGACGCAGCCCGCGCGCGACTCGCGTCTATCGAAGAGCAGACGGTGCACGCGCTGTCCCGGCGGGAGCGCGAGCAAGGGTACCCGCGGAGAACGGCATCGTGCCAAATGCTAGTTAGGGCAATAGTTGTGACGTAGTTCTAGTATATAATGTCACTGTGCATGATCAGCTGTGCATGATCAACAGAAAATCCGCAGGTCCGACATGCCCACAGGTTTTCCACACCCACAGGTAGTCCACAGAAAAAGTGTGGAATGTGGATAATCCACAGATCACCTGTGGATTATCCACAGGTCACGGGTTCCCAGTGGCAAATGAGAGCGAAGCGTGGGCAGAGCGGAGAACATGGGCCGTATCTCGCGTCACAGCCGGCTCTTGACAAGCACCGCACGCTCGCCCTCGACGAGCTCGTGCACCTGCACGACCGAGCGGGACGCCTGCGGCTGGACGCGCTCGAGCCACGCGCTGACGGGCGCGCCCGTCGTGCGCACGTGCTCGTCGAACGCTGCGCGCGAGGCGAAGACCTCGACGAAGCGGAAGCGCGTGCGGTCCTTGGTGTCCTCCGTGACTGGGGTGAGTGTGTGTGAGTAGGAGCCGAGAGGGGGAGCAGGGGGGAGCACACAGAAGTAGAGCTCGCAGCCGGGCTCGGCGAGCGACGCGCGCGTGCACTCGGCGTAGATGGCCTTGAAGTCGGCGATGTGCCCGGGCTTGATGTGCATCGCTGCGTGGATGACGATGCGGGGCATCTCGAGGGCCGGGACGGGGACAGTGATGGGGAAGTAAGATGTCAAGACGTGGAGGAGAGGGAGAGCTGAGAGGGGGCCACGTGATCGTGTTCCGTGTGTTTTCTGTGCTTCTTTGCACTTTTGCTCGGGATGGTGCTACTCAATCTCCTGCACCCTAACCATGACAGTCACCTAAGGACCGCTCACGCCCGTATGAGTTTGAGATAGAAAGCAGAGGGTTTGGGAGCTGTGGGATCAAACCACCATTGCTCGTTATGAGGGGAATCGACTGTACTCCTGTTCCCTTCCCACGGATTCACGTCAAACCAAGAGTTGCTTCATTTCATTCCACCAAGATCCAAGAGGAGACACAAGAGCAGGTAAGAGGGGGCCACAAGCGATTAGCGGGGGGCAAGCATGCATGCAGGGAGAAAAAAGAGAGTGTGCGGGAGAAGCTAAAGCTACAGTAGAGCAAAACGAGGGACAGACGGCATGTAAGGCAAGGCAGAGAGATCACTTGGCGCCGCGGTACGCCTCGGGACGCGCCCACATGATCGGGCTGAGGCGCGGCGGGAGCCCAGCCTCGTCCGCGAGCGCGGGGCGCGCGCGCTCCGGCGCGGCCTGCGCGGCGGGCGGGAGCGCGGGCATCCACTCGGGGCGCTCGTGCGTGTCGTACGCGCCGTACGGCACGCCGCTGAGCCGGGTGCCGCCCGTCCCGATGACGCCGCCGTTGGTCCCGCCACTACTTAAGGGGTTGGTGGTGGTGGTGCCGCGGACGGAGGGAGCATGTTGGGACGAGCCGCCGCCGAACGCGGAGCCCGGGCCGTAGCCGAGGTCGGGCAGCGTCCCGCTCGTGTGCGGCGAGGAGGAGCTGCCGGAGCCGGGCGAGACGGGCGAGCGCGGGCCGTGTGGGCGCACGAGCATCGACGTGCGCACGGAGAGCGCGGGCGGTGGCGGGCGCACGTCCAGGCCCGCCGCTGGTCCGGGCACAAATCCTGTTCCCGGCGGGAACGTCGGTTCTAGTGGCGAGTAGGTGCCGGAGGGGACAGTCGGCGGGTGCGAGGAGACAGGCGAGAGCGGGAGCGGGATAGCGGCCCACGCCTTCTCGCTGGGCCGCGCGGAGACGCGCGCGGACGCCCACGGGTCGAGCTCGGGGTCGTCCTTGGCGGAGATGTCGAGGATGAAGCTGGACGGCCGCGAGGGCGTGTGCAGCAGGCCCGGGTGGATCGGCGACGCGGGGCGCGGCTTAGGCTCGGGCGGGCGGTGGAGGACGACGCTCACTTTCGACGCCCATGTCCGAAGTTCTGTGCGCGCTTTTTAGTATCTGGGGCAGAGTGTGTGAGTAGGGGAGGAACGAACCGTCGGCGAGGACGCTGCGCTGGGGGCCCTGGGCGAGGCGCATGCCCTTGCGCCGGCGCGAGAGGCGCAGGCACGAGAAGAGCGTGACGCCGACGACGACGGCCATCGCGAGCGCGCAGAGGACGAGGATGGCGATGATCCCCGGTGAGAGCGCCGTGGGCGGCGCCATCCCCAGCGTCACCCCGCTCGGCAGCGTGCTATCACGCGGCTGCAGCGGCGTGGGTGGAGGCGCACGGCGAGCAAGAGCGGCTTCGCGCCGCCGACGCAGCACGGTCGGGTTGGACGGCCCTGCGACGGGCATAGCGGAGGAGGAGGAGGAGGAGGCGCGGACGGTGGGGGAGCGGAGGGAGGGCCAGCCACGCCCCGGCGCACAGGCCCGGCGGGATAACAAGGCCCGCGCCCGTCGCCTCCGGGATGGGCGCTGCCCGGGGCCCGGGCCAACACCGACTCCATCCAGCCCGACTCGGACTGACGTACGCGCACCCCGTCCGCGCTCCTCAACCCTGATGGATAGCCGCTCCGCTCGCACACACCCGCCTCTCCACCTTTGGATGGATGCGCGATGGACGCGCGATGGTTGGCCTCCTCGCGTGGCTGGGAGGATCGCCCGAATCGGGATAGGACTATCTGCCGAAGCGCGTGAACGGCCCGTGCCTTGCTTCGCCCGTCGTGACCTTCCACAGCGCACATTCCACCCGCGTTTTGCGGCCTCGCGCAGCTGGCTCAGCAGAGACCGCAGCCCCCAGTGTATTTCCAAGCCTGGTCCCGCTGACTCACGTACGAATTCGTCCCAATGCGGGCACAATGCCCGCACGCTTGAATGAGAAGCTTGTCCGTCATGCTGCGTGATTGCAGAAGAAGCACGCGTCGGCAGCCTCAAGCGCCACGCCTGCCGATCGATTCACTTCTCCACAGGCACGCGCTCCCACGGCCCGACACGCGCGCAGAAAGCTCGCATGCACGCAGACACGCACCTATACATATCACTCGCACGCATGCAGACGCGCGTTTCCCGCAGATCCTCCGTGCCGCTCGACAAGCCGGGGACCCGCGGCGGAAGAGGCAATCTGGCGCTCGGACCGGCGCGCCGCGCCCTGCTCCGTGCAGAATGAAATCTGATCCGCCGATGGCCCATGCAGGGCGCGCTTCGTCTCGGTCGCCGGGCTGCACGACGAGCGCGATCACACCGGCGTCGCGGCGGCCTCTGGGTACAGCATCCTCGCCTCGCCTCGCCCATCCTCCTCGCCTCTCCTCGCCTCGCCTCGTCTCGTCGCAGCCATCCGAATCAGGTGAACTTCTTGGAGCGAGCCATGACCATGGCCACGCGAGCTCACCTTCTCGCGACTCGGCGCGCTTCCCCGCTTCCCCGCTCCTGATGCCTCTCCCCGCACCCTCGGCATCCTTGATCGCAACGTACACCATCCTTGATCGCAACGAATGGCGAGGACGTGATCGCAGCGTGCGCACTGCATGCGCGGCGGAGAGCACGCAGAGGCGCCTGCGCGTCTCGCGCGGGACTATCGAAGCGCGGAGGAGGGCCGTGCTGACGCGAGTGCGATCGCGTCGGCAAGCTCAAGGGCGAAAGCAGCGAGATCCGACGGCAAGTGCAATCGCGACGCGACGCTGAGGACGGAAGCAACGAGCTCGCGATCGACCGGCCACCCACACCGCGCGCGTCGTCAGTGCAGCCACCCGCGACGCCTTCGGCTCGGTCCCGATCGCGACTCGCGCGCGCGCGTGTGAAATGGCCGTGTGTTGCATGCCGACAATGCATGCCGGCAATGTGCACTGCGCTGAGCGCGCCGAGCCGGGGCTGAAACGGGGTGATGCCCGGCAATGTGCCATGTGGATCTCGGCGCTGGCTTCGGGCTTGCGGCGCGCTCGAGTAATGCGCGTGAGCGGTGTTCGGTGTGTTTGCGCAGGGGGGAGATACAGTCGGAGGAAGCAAGGATCGTCACATGATCGCGACGTTTCTCTTCTGCTCGCCACGACTCGTATCCGGCTTTGGTCGATGGTGGACGCGGAGGCTCGTGGATGTGATGACACTGGAGAGGAATCTGGCATCTGTACGCACAACGCATTCACGGCTCTCGCCCAGCAGGCGATCACGAACAGTGTCGGTCGCGTGTGCGGCATTCGGACCCGCCGTCTTCGGTCGCCTACCGTCTGCCTCGTTCACACGCACATCCATCCTGCTGTACTTCCAGCCTCAAAGCTAGAGGCGACTCCTACCCTAGTGAGGAGATTACGTCGCGCTGGTCACACTTGAATTGGGCGCTGAAGGACACAAAAGCAGTATCAGCTTCATTGAGCCGCCCTGGGGTCACGCGTGAATCGAAGAAATGGGCAATGTAGCTGATACTGC
>LCTX01001709.1:0-17238 GCA_002233555.1 Limonomyces culmigenus | reverse complement strand
GGGGAAGGTCGTGGTGAACAAGGCAGACATGCCGCCCAAGGCCGCCCCGACGCCGTGGATTCTCTTCTTGACCAGGCAGCGTGTGGGAGCGCCGAAGTCGACGGGCCTGGCCGAAGAGGCAGCGCGTGTCAAGAGCTCCGCGGCTATCTGGAAGGCTATGACCACGCACGAGAAGCAGGTGCGCCGTACCGTGCCGCATTGCCTGCGTCCGTGCCACTGACACTGGCATAGGCGTACGCGGATGAGTACCAAGAGCTCAAGGCCAAGGCGGCTGCCGCCCGGGAGGAGTGGGAGCGCACGGTTGACCCCGCCATGTTGAAGGCGATCAACGCTAAGCGGGCCGCAAAGGGCAAGCCTCGTGTCCTCATGCGCCACTCTGAGCAGGAGCGCCGTCCGACGAACTCCTACCACCGGTCTGTCCTACGCCCCTCTCCGAGCGCTTTTGCTGACGTGTCTAAGCCAGCTTCTTCATGGACTTCATCAAAGAGAAGGCCTCCACTGAGCAGGAGGGAGCGCGCATCCCCGTCAAAGTCCACGCCAGTGCCGCTGGCAAGGCTTGGTCCGCGCTGTCTGACGCAGAGAAGAAGGTTAGTCCGTCGCCCTCATGCCTCGTCACGATTGCACTGAACAATATCGTCCGTACAGCCGTACCAGGACGCAGCCGCCGCGGACTATGCCAAGTACCTCGCAAACAAGCAGGTCACTCAGTCCGACGCCAAGGGCACCTCGGCCGCGTAGAAAGACGATTCTTTAGTGAAATTCTATCTATACACTACTTATCCGGCCTACTGCAAGACTGCCGAGATGTCCGTTATATCTGATCGTCCTCGACGTCGCACGCTCAACACGACTTCACCGCGCCCTTCACTGTCGACGAGAATGAGAACCAGTCCGCGAGATTTTGATACGGGATCGTGCGCGTCGCGCAGAAGCCAGTCCACGCCGCGAGCTTGGCCCAGTACCCGGTCACGACGTCGACGCTGCGGCTTGAGATGAGCTGCCGTTCCGCCTTGTCCTGTTCATACGAACCTGGAAGGGTAAGGCCCCTTGTGTGCGCTCAGCGTGCTATAGAACGCGTTCACAAAGTCCTGTGCACTCCACGCCGCCTTGTCGGACGAGTGCTGCGCGAATATGTTCGGTGACAGGCGCGGCTCGGTCGCCGCGGGCGGCGCGAGCGAGCCAAGCCAGAGCGCGAGCACGTCATCAACGGTCTGCACGCCCGCGAGGCATGGCAGTGCCACTACGCACGCCGTCTTGTGGAACAGCGCGGGCGGGACCGCCGCCGTCTCGGCCACGCACACGTCCAGCAGGAACGCGCAGGCACCGTTGTCGGGAGAGCCTGGTCCCGGGAGGTGCGCGAGCACGGCTGGTGACTGTGTCAGTCTTGTGTGGAAGAGAACGAGTGGAGCTGAGCGTGCTGGCGTTGGGGGCGGCGTGCGCGGAAAGCGCCAGGCCTACGGCCGCGAGGGCGAGTGCGAAGAGATGCATGTGCACGGCGGTGCGTCGCGTGCAGCCGGGGCAAGGTGATATATGTCTGGGCGCAGGTTTGCTGATTGCCGGGCCGAGGATGTGCTTGCTCTCATGCATCATCGCGCCGGATCACTTGGGTGGAGCACTTTGCTGACGATCAGGCCGTGAAATCATGATCGCCCGCAAATAGAAGTGACGTGCGTAGCTCGGAAGCGAGTCCGCGGAGGCCTCGAAGCGTGAAGAGGCGCGGCAGAGGGAGCTAGCTGGAGGGTCGAGGCGTGGTCTTTCAAACAAACATACGAGAGGGCTCAGACAAGGTGAAGGGTAAGTAGGATCGGAAGGACTTCTGATGGGGAAGCCTTCGCAAGCAGATGTTGAGGGTCGGCAATTCGGGTTCGAGCCGCGGCGTGTGGCGCGGGCGCTGTACTCGGGGCCCACCCATCCTTGGCCTCTCAAAATCTAGGATGACCTCGTACCATACGCTCCCGTTGGATCTACATCGTGTTAAGTAGCTAGAATGATAGGTATTGATCTAATGAGTGCCCGCAAGCTGTCCGAAAGAAGATCGGAGTACTCAGTCCTCCATCTCCTCGTCTTCAGGTGCTCCTTCCATGTTGACCTCGTCGACAACCGCTTCGTCCTCCTCCACGCCTGCCTCTGCGTCTGCGAGCCCTACCATAGCGTCAACATACTCTTTTCTTGCCTCTGATTCGTTCTGCTCTTGCTCAGCCCTTGCGCTCTCTGCTTCGCGTTCAATAGCAGCTTCGAGGGCTTCTATAACAAGCTCCTTCCTCTTGAGCGTAGTCTTGGGCGGCACGAGCTTGTCTGTGAGCCTCCAGACATCAATCATGTTCTTGAGTTCCGGTACTTTGTATCTGGGTAGCTCCTGAGGGTCGCGCTCTACCACAGTCACTGCGATCCGAGCAGCTGCTGCAACCACTCGAGCGCGCGCCTTGTCCTGTTTCACGCGGTTCGCCTCGACCTTGGCCTTGAATGCGAGAGCTGTGGCGCGTCGCATCTCCGCAGCTGCACCAGACGCATCGACGCGTCGAGCTTCAACTCTGGTGAAATTGTACAGCTCGGGAGTGAATGCCTTCTTGACCCAGGCCTCAGTCCCATTGTAGGGGCGCATTGCCTGGCTGTTTCAACCAACAGCGCCAAGCGTGAGATTGTCCAGCATCGACTGTTTGGCTACCCCAAGCGCGCTCTCGCTGATATCGTTACATGGGCTTGAGAATGCCGCCTCGAGCTGCGCCGGAGTCGCCTTGGAGATGGCTCCACCTTCGGCGAACTCAGAGGTGAAGCGCTCCCATGTCTCGAGGGAGCCCTCGAGGAACTCGATCAAGAGTATCTTGAGGTGCGGCATCGATTCGATGTTCGCCTAGATCCAGTAGATGACGTCTGATCGGTCCCAGTCGTCTCCAAGGAGTGTCACATCCCTAGGATCGGCACCAGGCGTCAAGATCGCATCTGGATCTGCGACAAGCATGCCGATGTGTGCCATAACATGCTCGTGAAACGGTCCCAGCGTCAGGCCGTTCCCGGTGAAGCCTCGAACATATGCGATGTAGGGGATGCTGATCAGCTGCGCGTACAGGGCAAGCACGGCAAGCTCTGTGAGCGTTGACCAGTCGCTCAAAGCGTCGAAGATGTTCTGTTCGATACTGGTGAATCTGACCTTCGTCTTTGCGTTGAAGAGCTCGCTGAGGAAGCGAAGGTATAGATGCCGATTCACAAGCAGCTCAATCGCAGCCAGACAGTGTGATCCATAGCGGGTGTTGCTGGTGTCAGGGAAGACGTGTGAGTGGCCCATCTCGAGGACGAACCAGTTCTCGATCGCTCGGTGAAGGCCCTTTGCGCCATCCTTGTGGTTCAACAGAGCGCCGCACAAACAGGTGAGCTTGGTTCCTCCACATCCATACTTCTCCTCAGGAGCCTTGCGACTGTTCGATGTTGATGTGTCTGCCTCTGGAGCTGGAGCGGCTTTCTCCCACTTGTTCTTCAGCGGGATCGGCTTGGGCTCTAGATTGTGCTTCTCCCATGCTGCCTTCATACGGGTGTCGCCGCCTCGAGTTGCGTTGAGATCCTTGTGCATGCAGCAGCCATGCCACAGGAACAAGTCGATGTCTTCCTGATCCTCAAGCAGTAGTGCCTCAAACGCAGCGTATCCCGCCCTCCAGACCAGCGACTTCCAGCTCTGCTTGAAGAGCGCACTCTTCTCCGTCTCCGAGATCGCGCTCCAGTTTGGTATCTCCAGCATCGCCTGATCCAGCGCCTCGACAGCGCAGCGCATCTGCTGCTCACCACTCAGCGAGTTGATTGCTGCCTCGCCCCGCCGAATGCGATCCATGTGGCCTTTCCAATCGTCCCAGATCTTCGTCGTGAGCTTCTGGTCGGCCGCATGATCGGAAACATGGCCCTTGAGCTTCTCGGCGACATCGTTCATGCTCAGCTTGTGCGTTGCGCTCAGGCCACTGGCATCCAAGAGACGCACAAACTCGGTGAACCCGCCCAGAAACCCCTCAAACTGAGCCTGTGCTGTGTGGCTGGTGGTCTGGTAAACACCTAAGAAGCGGTGTACGTGCTTGCCATCGACAGTCATGCCAATAAAGCGCGCCTCGAAGTTTTCATTCTTGAAGCTTGTTCCATCGCCATAGATTGAGAAACCTGAAGCGATCTGAGTTAACCAGGCTGACGCTAAGCGATCTGAAACTCACTTTCAGCTTGGGAGAGCTCTACAGCCGCTTGTAAGCGTGCTTGAACCAGCCCTTCAGCGTCTGCACGAGCCACAGTCCGAGGAGCTACATGATTCAGTATCTGCACATTGAGCACATTGGCCACACGATGCACAACACCGTCTTCATGGTCATATGACACTCCCTCACTGACCAAAGAGCGATACAGAGCCCGGAACTTCTCGCTGAAGGCGCCCTTGACCTTCATGGACACTGCCTTGTATGTCGCTTGAGCCGCCACAGCCGCCTTGGCCTTTGCTGACTGCATCTGACCATCCCATCGCTTGATTCTCTTCAAGAGTGCGTCCTTCTCCTGCTGGAGGCGGATGTTCTTGGCCTGTGCTGCCTCGAGTGACCGCTCGATCTTGGTCATCTTCTTGGTGGACATCTCTGCACTGAGCGACATCATGCTGATAGTGCGCTTCAAGCCACAGTTCTCGGCGCTGGCCTGAGCCAGGTGTGTTTCTAAGCGATCTATTTGCTGACTAGCGACCCCAAGCTGCTCTGCAGCATGCACAGCCGCTTTCCGGGCGCAAGCGGCCTCGTTCTTCTCCAGTGCCAGCCTCTGACGAAGTGTCTGCTTCATCTTCTTTGCTGTGACCTCACGCTGAAGCGCATTCTTCAAGGGGCTTGTGTCTTGGGGAGGGGGGATGTGCACAGGAGGAGGTAGAGGAACAGTAGTTGATCTGTGGAATAGGAGGCCTTGCTCGTTGAGAGGCTCGGAAATGAATGCTCTGACACGCACCCTATCACAGCTTTGGTGTCTTCCTTGCGCTTCTTCCGCCATCGCGCCGCAATAGCATTCTTGACACTGCTCTGTCGACCCAAAGTAGCCCCTGCCTTGGCAAGCAGCCGCTTGTGCAGAGGTGTATCGCTCATGGCAAGACGGACAGAGTGATGATGCAGCTTAGAAAGCGCCGCTGCGCCGCTGATTCGTCATGCCGCCCGAAGTTCGCCACACTTCTAAAGCCTTTGGCCGCTTCCACCTTGCGCTGGACCTGTATGCCTCCAATGTCTCCTGATAACGGATCGGAGCTCACGATAAGGTACATGAATGTACTGTACACATGATGACGTATCGGTTAAGCAAGATGATGCGCCGTTCAAAAGTTACAGGGGTGGAGGCAGCGTGATCTTTGATAATTAATAGAAGAATGCCTTCATAGATACGTCACTTTGTGCGAAACATGACCACATGTACTTTATGTCGATGAGCTTAGGTAGTTACAGGGCAAAACAAGTCTGCGCCTGGCAAACCAGGTTTTTGAGAGGTCAGCCGGCAGAAGTGGCGTCGAGCGGCCTCGAAACGCCACCTACGAAGCGTGGGGCGTTGCCGACCCTCACAGATGTAGTTGACAGTCTATCCCGCGGTATGATCACGAAAAGCCTGCCAAGTCATGAGCCGAGCCGGGTGGGTTCAAAGCAAAAGAGGTCCGGTATCACGTGGGTGCGGGGAGTCACTTGCTCATTGGCTCCGACCATGATCTCAATGGGTTTGACATGCGTCCCTACGCTCACACATAACGTGAAAGTGGAGACGATAGACATTTAGAACTCTCAAGAGCTGAAGATCAGCATTTCCGCCCTCCAAAAGCACACTGCGGACCTCCAAGCACAGGTTCGCCAACTGCTCACGCGCAGGAACGCCCTCACCCAGCTCTGCCGCCTTCCCGCAGCCGCCCTCGGCTGTGTATTCGAGTTCTTGGTCTTTTTTCAACGACAAGCTGCCGGCGCACCTCCCTCACCGACCTCTACATGGCTCCCTCTCCTCAACCTCTGCACGCACACCCGGTCTATTGGACTTGGGATGTCCCACCTATGGACACTGATTAAGGACTTTAGATTATCTCCATGGACCAAACTGTGTCTTTCACGAGCTGGTTCCTCTCCTCTCGTCATCCGCTACCATGTCAACTTCCACAGCTACCGTTGGCTTTGGTTTGAGCCTCACAAGATGCAGAAGCTCATGTGTTGAGCCAAAGATATCGCCATTGAGACCGTTTTCCTGAAGGAGCAACATGCAGGCAAATGCGCCATTGTGCCGGTTCTGCACAACAACATGCCTTTGCTCGTCTTCCTCTCGCTCATGTACAGCTGTGGACACAGTATCCTCGTGTCTCCTAGCTTCCTAGGTGGAGGGCCTACTGTGTTGCGCACTCTCAAGCTCGGGAACATTACCCTTAACAACAGCAACCTCCACTTTCCAAAATTGGTCCATTTTGCCGCCACAGAGATAATCGTCGAGCAGACATTCCAGGTTGTGCTCGATCTGCTCGTGTCCTGACCCCTCCTTGAGCACGTGGACCTCGGAATGCTCATATTGCTGGCCAAATGGGGAAAACAGCGACATAGGGCGCCACTCCAGGGGCCCATTGCACTTCTTGCCTTGCGATCACTACAGTTCGAAAGCCAATTAGGCTATGTATTGCTCATCAAGCACGCCTTCCCTCGACCCAAGGAAGAGCTGAACATTATAGTGACTCACATGCGCAAGAAAGCAATCGAGGAGCAGAGCGCCATCCTACAGCTTCGTCTAGATACCTTCCAGGATATCTGCCCCAACATTCAAAACGGCACGTACACAGCGAAGATATCATTCCTCACCCTCAACTGTGGAATTGCCTGCCACCTGAAGATCCAATCTTCCGCCGGATGCGCACGGAGGGTGGTCTTCGAGGACCGGTGCCGACGTCTCGAAGGCCTACGACCCATACTAAACCTCTTGCCGAGTTTCCATCTCGATGGAACCTGCTCGAGGGCCATCTTTACTCACGCGTTACAATCTTTGAGGCCGATTCTTTCGTCGGTGGATGACCTCGAGGTGGACGAATCAGTGCTACCTGGTGACAAACTTCGTCAGTGGCTCTCTGCGCGGGTGGTTAGCAGGGCGACGGGTGCGGGCTGTTACGTTCCTCAGGGCAGCCAAAGACGATAAATTTCCCAAAATTTCCGCTCCGGAAGGACTGGTCCAACTATCAAAGACGATCTTGGAGGATGGATTAGCGGACACGGTCTTTGTGGATCATGGTCAGCCCGTACATTCGGATGTCACATCATAGTGTCAGGTCTCTGTCGAATTGGGTGACGATTCCAGCTATAGTAATTACACATGCCGCACTCATGAATATTAGGGGATAAGTACCTTGCCGATATAGCTTATCAGGGTCACGTGAGACGCGACGAGTCACGTCCGAGTCAGGAGCTCCTTTCCTTTTGCCACCGTGGATCCCATTGACGACCCTACGTCGGCGAGCTCACTCCTCTCGAGCCAATGCGATCCATGCATCACGGACACCTTCGACATACTAGACCACGATATAGCCGTCCTTACTACGAAGATCAGTCACATCCAAATCCAGACGCGCTACCTGCAAACGTGCCAGAACGTACTCGTCCCCCTCTGTCGTCTTCCCCCGGAGATATTCGGCCTTGTGCTATACTTCGTGCTCGTCTCAGAGCTAGACATTGGTCAGAATTCGGTCTTCAAGCGCCCGCTCCTCCTTTGGAAGAGGGCTCGGCAATGGACCTACTTGATGAACCTCTGCACACTCAGCCAGCTCACACTCGGCAAAGCCCTTCTCTCCACAGGGCGTCTTCTGCTCCCTCGTCTCACACGCGTGGAGATAACGCATACTAGAATCGAAAAGTCTTTCCAGGTGGTGCTTGACATCCTGGCAGGCGCACCCATGCTCGAGCATGTGGACATGGGGCGTCTTGACTTGAATGCAGAAGCTCTGAAATCTGTGCAAGATATACATTTCAGACAGCTGCACCTGCCTGCCTTGCGCACTCTCCAATATGAGGCAGACCTCAAGGGGACCATGCCGATCATACGTGCCCTTCCCGTGCCGCAGGATAAGCTATGTATGAAGTCGTTCTGCATCCCAAGCTACTACGAAGGAAAGAGGATCGATTGTATGAATCAACACACTCCGGCTTTCGACGAGATCCGTCGCACGCTTTCCGACGGCTATGTATTAGTTTTACAAGACTTGACTGGTAGGCGTGGCATGTATGGGCTGAAACTCGAAGGTTCTAGTGATGCCACCCGTGATGTCGTGTACGAAGACTCGTGTGGGTATCTCCAGAGTCTGGACGACATATTGAACACCTTACCTCGTCTCCGGGCGGCCGGGATCGCAATGGACGATTTACTGAAGTACGCGGCACAATTCCCAACTGAGAGACTCATTCTGGTCGATCACCTTACCTTGGACAGCCCCGGGCGCTCTTATCAAGTAGATCTGAAGAGGTAGCTGTCCGCCCGTGTTGTTGCCGGACGACGCGTGAATCTTCTCGATATGATATGCGACGAGGGCAACAAAAAGATGGACATCCTCAAGCATACGAGGGAGCTCTCGGCTGATGTTTTGAAGCAAGGGTTGGCTGACGTTGTTATGGTGGATGGTCAAGCATTGGGCGCAGACTATGCGGCTGTTGATGACCAGGAGCGCCCGCAAAGCTAGTGCTGCAACTGTGAATGTATGATGTCAATCTTGACACTCTACCTCTCGGCTGCCTTGGTTCATACTTCCTCATCCGATCGCGCAGCTATGCGACAGAATGGTGGGCGCCACTCCCCGAATCCTTATCGGCATGAGTCGACTGCGGCGGCCCCATCTTCGGTCCCGACGAGCATCGAATAGCTTGCTGTAGCCGTTGAGATGCATATAACCTCCACCTGGTCCTCACCTCCGCTCAGCGAGCACCATGTCCTCCTCCATCAAGCCAACCTTTCGTGTCGTCCCCGTCGAGCGGGACGACCTCCCAACGCTGCTCCAGATCTGGCACGCCTCCTTCGCGGACGACCGGCACACGCTCATGAAGATGCACGAGGACGGGACGTCCGACTTTGGCGAGGAGATGCCGTGCGAGCTCCTCGACGACTGGTTCGCCAGCCCTAACATCCACATGATGAAGGCGCTTGACGCCACCGGCGCGATCGTCGGCTTCACCAATTGGGGCACCTGGAACTTCGACGGGACGCGGACGGTGCACGCATCTACATTCATGTGATGATCTCGGCTGATGCGGCGCAGGCGAAGGATCAGGACACGCCGCTCGATGCGCCCGTCGTGAACCCGAAGCCCGTCGAGGCTAGGATGCCACGCCTCCAGCAGATGCGCAACACCACGTCCGGGCACGTGTGGGCAATGGCGGACCGGCTGAATCGCGCGCCGCGAACCATCTACGCGATGACGCTCGCGGTCGCGCCCGCCGCGCAGGAGCAGGGCGTCGGCGCCGCGCTCATCAAATGGGCGGCCGCGTTCGCGGACGAGCACGGCGCAGGCGCGTGGATCCACCTGTCGGACAGTGCCGCGGGTGTGCGCGTCCTCGAGAAGAACGGGTTCGAGGTCGTAAACAGTCTCGCGGTCGACCTGGACCAGTACGCGAGCAAGCCCCGGCCTGGAGGCGGAGAGTGGGGGGTGTATACGTTCCGGTACTTCCGCAGAGAGCCCAAAGTTCTCAGTGGGCCATGATCGTTACTGGTGTCGAGTGCTTGTATGCGAGCCTATGTCGCGGTCTTGACCGAGTCCGAGAAGGATACGAAAGAGCCGGGAAGATGGATACAAAAGAGACGAGATTATCCGGAAGATGAGAGAAAGTGATACATTCAGCCACCCAATGGACCTTCATTCCTGACATGACTATTCCTCCCAGTCGTTTCAGTGGCTTGAACGTGGAAAGAGAAAGAGGATGGATGCGTACTATGCAGTTGGCGTCCTGAGATTCCTGGCCTCTCCATCTGACATGCTTCTCAGTGAGATAGGCTGTAGGATTTAGGGCAGTTTTCTGCGTGTTTCTCGAGGACGAAGCTGTAAGGGCAAATCCGCGGCAGACAGGTGGTCATGAGAAAAGGAGCCAGACCAACGTGAAGTATCAAGGAGGCTTCGAATAGAGTCCTGTACGCTCGATTTTCATAGAGTCAGACCCTAGTCTAAGTCTTAGGTGTAGAGAGAAAGTCCGCCAGCATAGTGGTCAACGCGGACGGCAGTGAGCAAGAGCACCGGACCCGAGTCCGCTTGCGTCACTTCTCTCATGACCGCCGTCTCTGTCGTCGACGACACTTTCCCGACATCTATGCGCGCAGTCGCGGAATCGGATATACCATACCAGCCTGTACAGCTGCGCGTCACCAGTGCACCATTCTATCAGCTTCCAGATGAAATCCTCGTGAACATCGTCAAGCTCATCCAGGGCCGATTTGCCATCGAGGGCGCCGCGGACGCCATCCGCATCCATCCATACTGGAGACCCACCACCGACTACGATAAAGATTGTCTCGCCTGGCGGCATCTGATGCTCGTCTGTACGCGGATGCGAGATCTGGCGGTGCGCAGCCCGGAGCTTTGGTCGCTCATCAACGTCTGTTGGCCCGGGCAGTGGGTGGACCTGTGTGCGGAGCGTTCTTCCAATGCGCCGCTGCATTTGGTCTGCAGGATACACGATGCGGCGAGTGCGCAGGTCACCACCCGGCTGCTGCCACGAGCCCGCGACGCTATTTTGCTCTTCGAGGTTGTGCGCACGCCAGCGGAAGAAATTCGCGCCAACCTGGATGATGAGATGGCGTCATGGCATCGCATGTGCTGTGATACCATGCAGGTTCCGGCTGCTCTCCGTTCATTCGTCTTCGACAACCGAGAGTATCGCGTCCGCAAACATGAGCGGCTTCCCATCACGTTGCACCCGCACAATTTAGGAGGCTTACGCTCGACTCTCACTCACCTTGAGCTCACATCGATTCGTTTAGACAACTTGCCAGGGTTTCCGCTCCTCATCGTCTTGCGTCTCCACAGCATCATCCCTCCAAGTAATCTCGCGTGGCTGCATCGTTGGCTTGCTACATCCGTCGATTTAAGAGTGCTCAGCCTGAGCGGTATCTCCTCCAAGCCACTCCAGCTAGACCCCGACCTTCCGATGCCGTTACCTCTTCCTCGGCTCGCCTCTTCAAAAATACGAGGCAAAGCAGATGTTGTGCTATCACTTCTAAGCTTCATCCCAGTCCCTATTCGGGAGCTTGGCATCAGTCTCTTTGGTACCGAATGGATCGACGATGACCTGGATGAAGCACCAGTTGACAGCGACCAATGTCAAGTTGTCTTGTCATACATCCAGAGTTTCTGGCTCCTGGTCACAAAAACAGCACAACTACCTCCTGCTGAGATAGAGATGGACCAAACAAACGAGTCTTGGGGGAACCGCGAGTTCCGTCTGACTGCTGTCAATCAGTTATCTGTCACAATTCGTCATAGCCACGTCCTCGACATCCAGCCCTTCCTTCCATACGCGACAACATGCGACTTGAAAGTCTGCGCTCTGGACGACGCCCTGCTCGAAGTCGCATGGCCGGAGATCAACGAGCTTCCGGCACTAGCGCGGCTTCGTATTGAGCCTGATCACTTCAGGTCAAGCAGACAGGCCGCAAGCGTACAGTCGTGGGGAGACTTGCGCATCAAGGCGAGAATGGCTCCGGTGGAGGTTGAGATCAGACAGCGTGGAGTCAGCAGTCCGCCGTACGCCGGAAAGTGGTGTGCGCGAGTGGTGTGGAATACTGCCGAAGGCCTACTGGGAGATGCTGCCTGGGCGGATATTAGCGGTGAATTGAGTCACGGGGAGGAAGTAGACGAGCTCGAACTTGAGGACGACGAGGACACTGGAAGTGAGGGGGAGGCTTCGAATGCTGAGGCGTCAGAACACACCGATGATGGGAGCGGTGGTGAGGGAGATGATCATGAAGTAGGAGACGATTAGGCAACCTAGTCTCTCAATTCGATCCTGACAACATATGAGAGCGTGGATACCCTCTTGCGTCCTGAGATGCATGGCTTTCAGGACGTTAGAAGGCCGGCTCAAGTTAGGGGAGGAAAGATGAGAATCTCATACAGTACGCGACCCAGATTGCGGAGCAGAGCTTGGCCAACGGAATGTTCGAGAACAGACATTCAGCGTTCTATGTCGTAAATAAGCTAGACTACACAAGAAAGAAGATCAGATGAGAACGAAAAGTCCGGAGGCAGATATCGAGCAGAGATAGCGGGCGAGAGCATAGGCAGGGAGAGCAAGGAGAGCATACGGTACTGGAGTCCATGTTCGTGCGTAGAGTGCGAATAGGCGGGGTGCAAGCTTTTGTTGCCACTCGTTAGGGTGGGAAATCAGGCATCCTCGTCCTCGTCCCCGTCCTCAGTCTCCTCATCCGAGTCCGGGCACAGAGAAGCATAGGACAGGTCGCGCGCGAGCGGCAGCGACGGCGGGTAGAGCGCGAGCCGCTTGGGGAAGACGAACGCCTCGACCTCCGCCGCGTCCTCGTCCTCGTCGTCATCTGCGCCTATTCCGTTGAGCGCGGAGGAGCGGCTGCACGACGAGACCGCGCTGGCGGTGACCACGGAGGCGGGCGGGAGCGACGGTGCGCCGCTGTCTGTGTTTGTGCGAGCGTCTTCATCCTCATTGCCGTCCTCATCGTCCCCGTCCGCATCGAACTCGGCGTCCTCCGGGCCGACCCAGGCCTCCTCCCTATCGCAACCCGGCTCCTCGAGCGCCCCATCTCCCGCACCGTCCTCACTCTCCCCCAGGCGACCCCCGCCCATCCCCACGCTGACGGGCCCGGCCGGCACCTGCACCTGCACCTCCCTCGCATACGCCGCCACCAGCGCATCCGCCTCCGCCTGCGCGGCCCTCTCCGCCCCGGACCCGACGGAGAAGAACGGGCTCACGAGCGGCCTTACGCTCAGGCGCACGTGCGGGCGGAACGCCGCGCGCAGCACGCCGCTGTACCCCGGCGCGACGCGCGCGTGCACCGTGCTCACGCTCGCGGGCACGCCACAGAGGGCGGACCGCGGGGGCGCGTGCAGGTGCAGGGCGCGCAGCGCGGGGAGACGGGCGTAGGCTGCGCGGAAGGACGGGGAGGGTGCGGAGACGCGGAGGAGGGAGAGGTGTGTTGTAGCCGGGAAACCGAGCGCGTGGAGGGCGGGGGAGCCGTCGGCGGGCGGGTGCGGGTCGCTGAGCGGGTGCAGGTCCGTCAGGGTGAGGCGCGCGACGTGCGGGGCGGAGAAGGTTACCAGGAGGGGCGGGACAGTGCATGCGTCGAGGTAGGCGAGGGCGAGGGTGCGGAGGCGCGGCAGCTCCGCGGGCGGGGGGAGGTCCGGGGGCCCGGCGGCGGGGGTGGGCGTGGTCAGGTGCAGGTGCACGAGCGCAGGGGAGGCGTTGAGTAGCGCGTGGACTTGGTGCGTCGTGGGCGCGAGGTCGTAGGATGTACTGCGGACGTCGAGCGTCTCCAGGTCCGCGCCGGACGTGGCGAGCAGCCCGGGCAGCGCATCCCAGGCGACGAGCACGTTCGCCAGGCGCAGCGTCTTCAGCGCGGGGAGACGGACCCCGCCAAAGAGCGCGAACTCCGGCTCGCGGAGGAGGCGCTCCGGCGCGCCCACAGACGACCCGGGCTCGGTACAGTGCATGAGCGTGAGCGCGCGGAGCCTGTCCAGGCGCAGATCGCGGCATGCGGAGAGGGCGTGCAGGGCGGCCGCGAGCTGCGCGGGCGTGTCCGTGAGGAGCGTGAACGAGCGCCAGCGCGCGGCGTGCGGGAGGACGAGGGACAGGATGGGCTGGAGGTGCGGCGAGAATGGGTGCACGGGCTCCGGGTCCGTGCTCGTGAGCCACCGGCTGTGTATCGCTTAGCCCGTGTGTGTGCAGACAGGTATACAGGCGACCTACCGCATCATCGCGTCCGCCCAGCCCCGCATGCGCGCGTCGACGAGCACGTCGATCGCCGCGGCCTTAGAACGCTGCAGCACGAGCCGGTGGCGGTACAAGTCTGCGCGGCCGCGCCGGACGTCGCGGATGGTCGCGGGCAGCGCGGCCCACAGGCGCGGCGTCGCGAGCGCAAGTGCGCGCCACCGGCGGCCGATGCACGCGAGCTTGAAGACTTGTACGTGCCTGTCGAACGCGTGTGCGGCTTGTGCATCCTCGCGCGCGTAGGCGTTCTCGTCGTCGTACTCGGGCTCGCACTCGGGCGCGCCGTAGACAACTAAAGAAAAGATCTCGGCGAGGAGCTCGTCCGGCAGGCGGGCCACACCGTCCCCGTGGCTCAGGCTCATGGCGGTGAGCGTCAAGGTGTGCGCGCCGCGGAGGCAGCCATCGCCGTTGATGCGCGCCAAAGAACAATGGCCGTGCGCACCGTCCATTGTGCCACACCCAGTCATTCACACCCCGGTCCGCAGCTTTCGCGCCTTCCACATCGGGAACACTCACAGCCATGCGGGGTATCATTTTTCCGGTCGCGGACGACAGGACATGCGGGAGCAGCGAACGTGAGATGGAGGGGATATGGGGGAGTATATGTGGGGTACAAACATGGTGGGATATATGCGGGGGGCGTGAGAGGTCGTGTCGTGAAAGGGGCGGCGCTCACAGCTCCATGAGGTCGAGCTCCGCGCTCCGGCTGAGCGCCATCGAGATCGTGAGGCCGTCGATCCCGAACGTGAGGTCCGACGAGTGGTCGAGCTCGTTCATCCGCCGGCGCTTGAGCGGGAGCCCGTCGTCCACAAACGCGAGCAGCGGGCGCGTCTTGCTTCCGCCCTTTGCCGGCGCGACGCGCACGCGGGCGTTCTCCTTCGTCTTCTTCGGCGGCGTCGACGTGCGCCCGAGCCGCGGCTTGGGCTGCACGCGCCGGCGCGGGCCGAGCACGCGGAACAGGCGCGCGGCCGCGGGCCCGTCGAGCGCCTGCATGTCCTGCAGGCGGCCCTCGTCGAAGCTCGGCACGCGCCGGTGCAGCTGCGGCGTGGGCGAGTCGAGCGCCGCCTCGCGCGGCGAGCGCACGCGGCGCTTCTTCACCGGGCGCGCCTGCGTCGCGTCCAGCTCGGCCTCCATCTCGGTCTCAGACGCCTCCTGCAGCACCTCGAGCGCGCCGTCCGCGTAGACGCCGAAGCCGAGCGCGCTCGGAACAAGGCCCGTGTGCGAGCGCGCGCGGTGGTGCAGGCGCGGCTGGCGCTCGGGCGTCGTCGGCGCGGGGGGGACGGCGCCGAGCGACACGGAGCGCTTGAACTCGACGCGGCGCGGGCGCGCCGGCGCCGCGCGCAGGCCGACGACGACTTCGATCGCGGTGCGCACGTACGCGTCGCTGCGGCCCGCGCCCGCGTCGATCTGCAGCGCGCCGGGGAGCCGCGCGTTCAGCGCGCCCGCCGCGGCGAGCAAAGCCGCCCGGTCCATGCAAAGCAGCTCGTCGTGCGTGCCGAATGGCGGCATGGACAGGGTGCTGATCACGACCGCGTCCGCCGACGCGTCCTCGTGCTGGAGCGCGGCGCGCGCGGGAGGGGCGGGGGTGGCGGACACGCTCGCGCCGCGGGGGCGTGCGCGCGCGGGGGGCGGGGGTGGTGAGGGTGGGTGGCCGGCGATCGAGCACGCGCGGCGGCGCGCCGTCTGGAGCGCGGACCGGATCCGGGGCGGGAGCTTGGAGAGGAGGGCCATAGTGATGCAGTGATTATGCGGGGTGGGTATAGTGATGGGGCGTGTCGTGGGCGAAGGGAACGGCGGCGACCTGGGGAAGAAAGCGAAAGGAGTGGTGCCCGCCGGGGCGGCGCCAGCGCGCCCGCTCGCGCTAGTTAGGGCGCCCGAGCACGTCAGACCGTGACGGGTTCGAACCGCGCCAGCGGCCCGTGGCGTCGGCCTGTTCGGGTCCGTCGCGTGCCCGATCCGGACGCGTTCATGCCGCGCCTCCCTTTTTGCGTTTCTTCTTCCGGCCGTCGTCTGCGTTGGTGTTTACTGTGGGCGGTTGTGTGGTGGGCGCGGCGTCCGCCTCGAAGGCGCGCTTTTTGGCCGGGACTTCGTCCTCCTTTGCGCCCGACACGTCGGGCGATGACGTCGCCGGTGCGCGCTCTTCGGGCGGCGGGGGTCTCGCCTCGGGCGTTCCACCCTGCCCTTCGGGCGCGCCCGGGAACGCGATGCGCGGCTCAGACAGAATGGCTCTGTACGTCCGCCGGGTCTCTTCGGGTGAGACGCGCGTCATTAAGGGCCCCTTCGGAGGGCGTTAAGTACTGTACGTACGTGCACGGAGGACGAGCGCCTTGCAGGTGCTCGTGCTCGCGGCGTGCGCGGCGTCCTGCGCGAGGCCGACGAGCGTCATCCTGTGCTTTGTAAGCCGGGCGCTCTCTATTCCAAGAACGACACGTCGTACAGGTTCCCGACGTCCCGCGGTGCGCGCAGGTTCATGTCCGCGCCGACGCCGCCGCTCACGACGAGGCCCCGCGCCTTCGTGACGCGGACGAGCTCGCGCGCGCCGGCCCACCAGTTGCGTTTCTCCGCGGCGCCGTCCCCGAGCGCGCTGGCGTAGGGCAGCTCGAACGCGCACCCGTTTTTCAGCGCGGCGCGCACGAGCGTGTGCTTCATGTGGAACGGGAGGCGCGGCGCGGACAGCGGGAGCGCGAGGATATGCGTCGTCAGCGGGGACGGCTGCGTGTGTGTGAGGCATGCGAGCGAGAAGGTTGTTGCTGTCGTGGGGAGGAGCGCAAGGAAGTCGTAGGGCGCGAAGAGCGCGACGTTGCTTGCCGTCTGCGCCGTCTGTCAGTGGCTACGGCCAAAAATTGGTACCAAGGCACTCACAAGGCCGAATCCCTTCTCGCTGTCCTCGTCGAGCACGATCGTGAGCCGCTTGAGGAACGCGACGCCCTCGCGCTTCCGGAGCTGCGCAAGCAGACCGTCGAGGACGTTCGCGTGTGTCTTAGGATCGACGCGCTTGTGCGCGACCTGGTTGAGCGCGAGCACGCTGTATCCCACTGTGCAGCTATCAGATCTCTATCTTTTTCATCACTAGAAGACGCACGGTGCACGAGCAGGTCGATTCGCGCCTCGAGCGCCGCGACCTGGCCGGGGCTGAACGACACGGGCACGCTCGTCGGGCCTGGAGGCGCCTTGCCGCCCTTGCCCTTTTTCGCATCGCCGGCGATGGCGCGCGTCACCGCGGGGACGGGCACGACGACGTTCAGGTCAAAGTACATTTTCTGGCGACAGTTGTGGCAAGCGCCGGCGACGCGCTCCTCTCTTCCTC